>JASVEL010011657.1:0-122127 GCA_032618575.1 Nicotiana noctiflora
AAAGGTAACATTCAATCCAAAACCCGATCAAACGATGTCCGAATGACCTGAAAATTTGCAGACATATCCAAAATCATATAACGAAGCTACAGAAATTGTCGGAATTCCATTCCGACCCCCCGATCAAAATATCACCTACCATCCGGTTTTCGCCAAAATTCAACCTTCGCCAATTCAAGCCTAAAACTACACCGGACCTCCGAATTCAATTCCGATTGCTCTCCTAAGTCATAAATGATCCCCCGGAACTTGTCGAATCATCGGAATCCGGTTCCGAGCATTCTAACTCAATAGTCAACTCTAGGTTGACTTCCCACATTCAAGCTTTCTTCAAACATACTATTTGCTTCATTTTCAATCCAAATCACTCCTAACTCACCCGATATACTCTAATATTGATATAAAAGCATAAGATATGCCAATGCAAGGTAACGGGGCGGTAATTCCCGTAACGACGGGCCGGGTCGTTACATATTCCAAGCTCGAATTCTTAAACCCTGAACTAGTGGTTCTGGGTTTGATCCCCAGGAGAGTCGCCAGAGCTGTCACACCTCTTTTTGGCGCTTACCCGCGAGGGCGCGAGGGAGTTTTTCCAATTAAAGGACAATCAAAACGGGATTTATTTAATTAATTCAGAGTCGCCACTTGGGAGATTTGTGGTGTCCCAAGTCACCGGTTGAATCCCGAATCGAGGAAAAGAATGACTCTGTTTAACAGTCCGCGAACCAGAAATCCGGATAAGGAATTCTGTTAACCCGGGAGAAGGTGTTAGGCATTCCCGAGTTCCATGGTTCTAGCATGGTCGCTCAACTGTCATATTCGGCTTATTTATCTAATTTTGACGGTTATGTACTTAATGCAAATTAAGATTCTTTTACCGATTTTATTATTATTTTACAAGAATTACAACGTTGTGAAAATGTATTTCGGATCACACCGTACCAGTACGCCTGTGATCTTTTTACACATATACAGAATCCTCAACCCAATTAAAATGACCAATTCAACCGAGCCGATTTTCTGCGAGTATTTCCAATCATTAATCCAATATTATTGTTTTTTAGCTAATAACAAAAAAATGAGATGCATTCATCATATCATGAACTAATATCTTACAGTGAAGTATGAAAACACAAGGGACAAATAAGTATACAATTTAAGATATCCATTTTAACATGCTAGTGAACGACCAAGCATCCCCTAATTCAAAATAATAATCAATAAATAAATAAATAAAAAAACAGAAATGAACTTTAAGGCAAACCCACTTTAAGACATGGAATCAAAATTTGCATAAGCACAAATACTTAATGAAATAATCATTTAACCACAATTAGAATCAAGCTAAGAAAACGTGGTTGCACAGAACCGTCCTTTATTGTTGCGCTTTTTCAAAGTTTATAACGAGAAAACGAACCTTTTACAATGACCTCAACCTTCGACCTCTCCGAACGGGACTCGAATCAGACCGAAACCACGAACAAATGACGGTCTCGATGGAACTTAAGCTGGACCTCACCGGACTGCCTCGCCTCTCGAATAACTAAACTCTCGAACGATACCCCAACGCTCAACTGAGGACGGGTTGCTGGAAGTGAGCTAGAGGTTGACGGCGCTGGTTAATGATGGAGAACGCAGCAACAGTAACGTTTTTGACGTGACAACAGCTGGTTCAGTCGAGTGAACGGGGTAGTCCGGTTGCTGGAATGGAGGTGAGGGTATGGTTTTTCGACTGTGACAATGGGGTCGTTCGATTACAGGAGATGGAGGTGAAGGTTATTTGACGTCGATGTGGGTTGACGATGGAACAAGCGAGCGTCTTTGACGGCTGGTCGTGACGACGACGGGAGGGACTGTAGTGGTCGACGGGCTTGGACTGGCAGCCGATCGTCTTCTTCAGCCAATGAAGAAGACCATGAACAGTCAACTCTCCTCCAGTTACTCTTTTACTCAAAATTAGTTTTGCTTCCTTCTCCTATGCGTAAATGTCTATTTTTTTCTCTTCAAATGAAGCCCCTTATGCATATGTCTGTTCTCCCTCCCCCAGATGAAGCACAGTCCTATGTATATGTATTGTTTTCTTTTAAAATCCAGCCTCCCACCAAACAGTGTCCCTTTATTAAATTGTATATTTTGTATGCCTTTCTCCTTTAGCCGAAAGATGAATGCATAGTGTTGTCCCCCTCTTTGTCTTGTTCTTTTTCTTTTTAAATGAACAACAAAAATCCCTGCCCATCCCCTGCCCATCCCCTGTCCGTTGGCAAATTCTGCCCACGTGAGAGACCAAGAGTGATGGGTCTCCACGTGGGTTTCAAGAGTCATGGGTTCCGTCTCGTGCTCCGTCCGTGTCCACCACGTGTGGTGGGCTCGAATTATTATGGGCTATGTCCGAAAATTATAAAACCGGGTAGTTTGAACCCGAATATTATTTTTCGCCCGGAACCGAGAATGAGAACACGGTGTTATTAATTAATCACTACGTAAGCAAAAATAACTATAAGACTAATAATTAAAATAAAATTATTTTTTTATATTTTTTCAAAATTAAAGTAACTACAAAATGTTAATGAAACTATTTTTTATTATTTTCGTTTTTATAAAAAGATAAAAATATAAAGTACTATTTTTGTATTTTTCAAGTTTAAAAATGACTACGAAATATTAATAAAACTATATTTTTGTTATTTTTCATTTTAAGGTAAAAATAAAGTAAAAGAGTCAAAATTAGCTAAGATAGCTATATTAGGCCTAAACTAAATATTTTAGCTAAAAATATAAAAAACATCTCGGGTAGGGTCAAAAATCACGTGTCAACAATAATTCCACAGTAGTAATTTTGAATGACTCACATAGCAAATCAGATCTAGAGATTAACGAGCTCGATTAGTTTGGGTTGAAAGGAAAGAACAAGTAAAAATTGAGGGGATAATTCGATTAAGGTTGGTCCGTGAACATCAAATAGGCTTGACTCACATCAATATCAGTAGCTAATCACATACATGAATCTGCTTAGAAAGAGTAGTAACAGAAATATGAAGTAATTTGCAATTAGTTTGGGACGTTGGATGAGTATAAGTTAAAGTGAATCCAATAGAACAATCATGTATATAGGCATCACTGGATCACTCGATTTGGATATTCAGGTCCAACTTGAAGTAAGCAGTCAGGCGGTCTAAGTCATATAATTAAATCATATGGTATTAATCACTAGTTAAATAACTTTTCCATTTTTTAGCATATCAGTCTTTTAAGAAAAATAGGAGCATAGAAGTAGTTAGTTTTCATATGCATTTGGCTATCTTAGTTTAGAATTAACAGGAAATATATTGTACAGTTATTCTCTTTTCTGTTGAATAAAGAGTAATTCGATTCTATTTCTTAATGCTGTATGTCTGTCTTATTACGAATTCTTCATTTGTTTTACTTACCTTCATTGTTATTACTATCAACTGGTTTGGTCCTAATACGCAATAGGGGCCTGAACCATAATATGAAGCTGATACGGGCCGTTGAACGAAGGCCTGAAAACAGTTTGGGTCACCATGACCCGGACAGATCCAGCGACCTGATTAAGTACTAGTTATAGAGGCCCGGGCCCAATTTTGGAAATGACAACGGCCTGGGCCCAGTTCTGAAAGTAATAATACGGATAAGGAAAAACCAATATAGATAATCTAGTACACACACATAAGATTGGGACTTTGAAATAAAAAGGGATGAGCCTCGCCCGATGTCAAACAACGGGGCCCCCATTTAGTAACGGTTTAACACAATTAGACTCGGGAAGGCTAATAGCGAATTCCATAGCCTCTCCCAAAAGATTTAAAAGCCGATAGACGTTACTTTAGGGCACGATTTTAAGGTACCTTCCATTGAATGAGTGTGCACTTGGTGCGACTCAAATCCAAATCTCGGCAAAGCTGAAATACACCAAAAGTCATAGGCGTACTGGTTGAGGTATGACTCGAGGCGTGTTTTCGCAATGCCGCAAATTCCATAAAAATAATACTTAATGTAAAAAGCACTATATGTTGTTAAAATCTGTGATTGAGTCAAACAAGAGTCGGAAACGACAATTGAGCGACCGTGCTAAAACCACGGAACCCGGGAATGCCTAACACCTTCTCCCGGGTTAACAGAGTTCCTTATCCGGATCTTTGCTTCGCAGACATTTTTAAGAGTCAAATTCCTCGGATTCGGGATTAACCGGTGACTTGGGACACCATTATCTTTCCCAAGTGACGACTCTGATTAATCTCAATAAAATCCCGAACCGATTGTCCTTTAATTGAAAAAACTCCTTCCTCTATGCTATTATATCCGTTTCGGGTATTTGAGTGTCGAGGTATACCCTACAAAGCGTATTTATATGCTTATTTTCCAAAGTGGGGTAGTAAAAAGGGAGGTGTGATAGTTGGCATTGAACATATAATAGATAATTGTATGTGTCCAAATACGACTTAGTATTATGTTTATAAACTAAACATATTTAGCATTAAGAATGCACTCAATAATTGTCATCTTTCCCTTTTACGAGAAAAATACATAATGCTAATTTTGTAAATTCAAAAGAAGTAATTCCGCATAAAAGAAATACGTCAATTTGAATATTTAAATACTATGTTGTAGATATATACCTTGCAAGTGGAATTCAATCTTGAAGTTAGCGACTTTGTGTTGATAAAATATTAAGAAATATAGCTCAAAAGTAACAATATAAAACAAGAAGTAATATAATAGGAGAAGAAGAAATAACTTTCTTATTTCATCAAGTGATCAAGTGTGTCCCATACCACATTTCATGCCTCTACTTATACTATTACATAGAATGTTATAAAAGGATTGTCTTAAATATGACATTAACAATTGAGATCATGAGGAAACGTGATGGAGGTATAAGTATTACAACTTATAATTATAATAGCAATGAATAGTGAGAGATTATTTATATCATGGGTGAAAATAGAGATAGTTGTGTCATCCATATTTATTAATAATCTTACAACACTATGTGCTCTATAAGGTCTTTTTCGATTTAATCCTCTAATATCTAGTATTTAAAACTCATTTATTCGACTAATTCACATTTAAATAACTTCACAAAAAAGGTGAATTGAATGTTTCTCCTACCAAAAAGATGCTTAAATCGAAATATTCGAGGTTAAGAACAGAAACATCTCAATCACTCAATGACACTAGCAATACTCTTTCAATATTTTTTTTAAAAGATTTTGGCCATTAAATATTTAAAATTCAATGGCTTATCTTCAATCACTCAATGATACTAGGAATACTCTTTAATATATTTTTAAAGATTTTAACCATTAAATATTTAATATTCAATGGCTTAATGACGAATGCAAAATACAATGCGAAATAGCCAAAAATAATATAGTATAATATCATCTCCAAAGGGATTGAATTTAAATAATGCTCTAGTAATTCTTGGTTTAACTGCTATTCAGGATTATAAAAAAATTTTATTGGAATGATTACCAACTATGATTAACTAGTAAAGTAAAGAAATGACAATTGACTGCAAAGAACTCGAGATTAGCAAAATCGGTTTCTTATCAAAGTGAGGAATAAGGATTTGACAGAATAGGTTTAAGATAATTATTTGAGATTTAATTTACTCCAATGTTTTAATGATTCTCACAAATTCACTCGATGATTAGTTCAAACATATAGTCAAGACTCCCTCTCGATTAAATCTTAAATCTATGGGGGTGAACTAATATAAACACTATGAAGTATGCAGGCATACGTTAATGGATAGATCCTTAGGAAAACTCGAATACTCTCCTAACTTGATTTAATTAACAATTCAACAAGCTCTTTCGATTAATTAAGGGAATCAATGAATGAAACTAAATAAAATAATGCAAAGATAATCACCAAAATATTTAGTTAAATAAATTGATGAATAAATTTGCAACAATTCAAAACTCCATAAACGAATTCAAGCACAAACTAGAGATAAAATCCACAAATATTTATCAAACTACCATATATGTCAAACCCTAAGGGAAATTATTCAATAATCATGAAGGAAGTCATCAAAAACATAATTAAAAAATAAGGAAGCATCAATCAAACTTTACAATCCAAACTCTCGTCTTGAATTGATGGAAAGATGATGGAATCTTGTGCTTGTAGCCTCTAATGCTCTCCCGAAGCTTCTAAGGTCAAAAGTTCCTTCAAAAACGTCTTTTTGGTGGATTTATACCATGTAGGAGTGAGCGCAGATGAGATTACTTTTTCCTAGGCGAAACATGACAAATACTATGAGAAAATTGCATAGCCGCGCCGCCCATGCGGGGCGCTTGTGGGAAAGTTCAAAGAGTAAGTTCTGACAGACAACAACCGAAGTGTACTACTACGCCACCCCATACGGCACAACATTGGAAGTTTTTCGGAGTGAAATATTTTTCTTCGATTTTTGATATCTAGACTTGGCTCCCGACCCTCGAACACGATCTCGATTTAATCCCTTGGGCCTTTTACTGAGTTCAAAGCTACAACTTGTTCAATTTAGCTCCCCAATATCCTTTTAACTCAAAATCACTTCCTCCAAGGAATATAACACATAATAAGTGCAATATACTAGTATTTAAGCTCAAACACAAGTAAAATATAGTAATTAAAGTGCAAATTATAACTAAAACACGTAATTCTGGGCTACCATAACTTAACTAATTTATATTTGCACAAATATACTATAGGGGTTTTTAGTGCTATTTCTATCTAAGAAGACTCTATTCTGAGTGATCAAACTAACATATGATTAAGTATGAATGGGATTTTATTATTCTGAGTGTCTTATTTGAAAGCTTTTTAAAGATGACGTAGTGAATACTGCTCCCAAGACTCGGACCCGAGACCAGCTCTTAAATTTAACTTTCAACGAAGCCTTAGTGCAAGCCAACGCCGCACATAATGCTGAACATTTGCTAATTTGTTGGGTCAGGTTATTATTTTTACACGTAAAATTTTCTATCATCAGGTTTTAGTGTAAGCATAAACTTTAATTCTACCAGGATCTTGAACATGATAATCTTACATATAATCGTCATAGAAAACATACCTGAATCGTGAGCCATCATCTTTAAGCGGAAGCGTTAATCGGTAATTGTTTTCTCGCCCCTTGCCCTAGCTTTCGTTACCACCGTCTTTAGGGATGGAAGAGAGGAAAAGCAGTAACCCTAATGGGTGGGGAGAGGACCAATTTATAGAGATTTTTATTTAATCTGATACGTCCATCAAGTAACCAATCGGACGGATGAGATTTGTTCATTAATTAAATATTAATTATGGGCCTTAACTTATTGGGCCACATTATTTATAAGAAATAACTTACATTCTCCCACTTGGCCCAATAATCACATAATATTAATATTTAATATAGGAACATTAGTCGCGCATAAACAAATCTCGTCTATAATGTCCATCATAAATACCATAATACGATAAACTAGTAAATATGAGTTATGGCGGTTATACATAATTTGTCTACATACTCCCTTCCATATACTACAACATTAGTAATTTACCGTATTAGGTTCATAAGCTATAAAAATTTTATGGTCCACAATAATATCTCCTTGAGACTTGTCCTGTAATATCTCAAAACAATAATGTGCACACCATTATGAGAAACAGGAAATCACTAATGTATATCAGAAACATATAAATGAGCTCAGAGTGTCAAAACATCATAAATACATCAGTCATAAATACAACCAAGACCCATTCTATGTACATGTTCTTTAAATATCTTTGGTTGTAAGCCTTTCGTTAACGGATCTGCAATCATGAGATCTGTTCTAATATGCTCAAGTGACACTCTTTGTTTCTGAACTTCCTCCTTGACGATAAAGTACTTTAATTCCATATTCTTGGCACCTTTGGAGTACTTATCGTTCTTGGAGAAGAATACTGCTGCAGAATTATCATAGTAAATTTTCAGCGGCTTGGTAATGGTGTCGACAACCCCAAGTCCTGAAATAAAGTTTCGCAGCCATAATGCATGAATTGTGGCCTCAAAATATGCCACAAATTCTGCTTCCATCGTGGATGTAGCAATGACAGACTGTTTGGCACTCTTCCACGATATTGCTCCTTCAGCTAGTTGGAACAAATAACCAAACGTGGATTTTCTAGTGTCAATACATCCAGCGAAATCTGAATCCGAGTATCCAACAACTTTCAAATGCTTGGATCTCCTATACATGAGCATGTAATCCTTCGTTCCTTTCAGGTACCTCAAAACTTTCTTTGCAGCTTTCTAGTGATTAATTCCTGGGTTACTCTCATATCTTCCTAACATTCCGACCGCAAAGCTAATATCCGGTCTTGTGAAAGTCTGAGCATACATCAGACTGCCAACAATAGAAGAGTAAGGAATTGATTCCATTTCTTTTCGCTCTACATCATTATTAGGACATTGCATGAGACTGAATTTGTCCCCTTTTTTAATTGGAACAATTCCTGCTGAACAATTGTTCATGTTAAATCTCTCAAGAATTCTTTCGATATAGCCTTTCTGAGACAATCCCAATAATCCTTGTGATCTATCACGGAATATTTCTATTCCTATCACATAGGATGCCTCGCCCATATCTTTCATTTCAAAATTCTTAGAGAGAAAATCTTTAGTCTCACGCAATATACCTAAGTCATTAGCAGCAAGTAGAATATCATCAACATATAGGACTAAAAATATAAACTTGCTCCCACTGATCTTTTGTTATATACACCAATCAACGGTATTTTCCACAAATCCAAAAAATGTTATGGTATCATTGAACTTTATATACCATTGTAGTGAGGCTTGTTTAAGTCCATATATTGACTTTTTCAGTTTACACACCATTTGACCTTTACCTTTAGTTTCGAAACCCTCTGGTTGGTCCATATACACTTCCTCCTCGAGATCTCCATTAAGAAAGGCAGTTTTCACATCCATTTGGTGTAACTCTAAATCATAATGAGCCATCAAAGCCATAATAATTCTTAATGAGTCTTTCTTTGAGACCGGTGAAAAGGTCTCTTTATAATCAATGCCTCCTTTCTGAGTATAACTCTTGGCAACAAGTCTGGCTTTATATCTCTCAATATTTCCATTTGAATCGTGTTTGGTCTTAAAGACCCATTTACACCCGATTCTTTTAGAACTTCTAGGCAATTCAACGAGATCCCAGACTTTATTGTATTCCATGGATTTTAACTCTTCCTTCATGGCATCAATCCATTTGTCGGACTCATTACTTTCTATGGCTTGTGAAAATGAAACCGGATCCTTATTAAGACCAATATCAAAATCTGACTCTTGCAAATAAACCACGTAATCATCCGAAATAGCCGATTTTCTAACTCTTTGAGATTTTTTTAATGGCATTTCTTGTGATTCATTTGTGTCAGATATTTGTGAGTTAGTTTCTTCATGAAGTGTTTCATCCAAATGTTGGTCGGCGTTGTCAAAGTGTTCTTCAACAACTGGAACAATATTTGGTATTTGTGTGGAAGTAGGCATATTTCTGGGTAATAAAATATTGACCCTTACCTCTTTAATTTCCACACTTTGATTTTCAACACTCCCACTAACTTCACCATTCTCAATGAATCTTGCATTACCGGTTTCAACAATTCTTGAACTATGGTTTGGACAGTAAAACACATACCCTTTAGATTTCTCCGGGTAACCAATAAAGTAACCACTTACTGTTCGAGAATCTAATTTCTTTTCTTGTGGATTATAGACTCTAGCTTCCGCTGGGCAACCCCAAACATGCAGGTGCCTTAAACTAGGTTTTCTTCCTGTCCACAGTTCAAAAGGGGTCTTTGGAACTGACTTACTAGGAACCCTGTTTAATAAATATACAGTGGTTTTAAGAGCATACATCCACAATGATTTGGGTAATGAGGAATTAGTTATCATGCTCCTAACCATGTCCATAAGTGTTCGATTACGCCTTTCTGCAATACCATTTTGTTGAGGTGTTCCTGGCATAGTATACTGTGCACATATGCCACGTTCCTCGAGGAACTTTGCAAATGGACCTGGACATTGTCCTGACTCATTATATTTTCCATAATATTCACCACCTCTATCCGACCTAATAATTTTCACCTTTTTATCTAATTGCCTTTCAACCTCATTAACAAACACCTTGAGAGCATCTGCTGCTTGAGATTTTTCTTTCAGCAAATAGATGTATCCATAACGTGAAAAATCATCGATAAAGGTGATAAAATATTTTTCTCCACCAAAAGATGGAACATCAAAGGGTACACAAATATCGGTGTGTATAATTTCAAGAAGCTGGGTGCTTCTTGTGGCACCTTTCTTACTATGCTTGGTTTGCTTTCCCTTAATGCAATCCAAACATATAGTAAGATCAGTAAAATTTAGATTCGAAAGAATCTCATTCTTTACTAATCTATCTAACCTTTCTTTGGATATATGACCCAAACGTCTGTGCCACAAGTAAGCAGAACTTTCATCTAGTGAACTACGTTTAATTCCAACATTATGTTGAACATTAAGAAGGGATTCAGAAAAACCAATATCGAGTTTCAATTTATATAAACCATCACTAAGAAAACCAAAACCATAAAAAATAGCATTTTTATATAAATTGAAACATCCATTTCCAAACTTAAAAACAAATCCAGAAACATCAAGTCTTGAAAGAGAAATCAAATTCCTTGAAACTGAAGGTACATAAAGAGTCTGTAATAGATCAAGGTGTCGTCCAGTCTCCATGATCAAACGATAAGTCCTTATGCCTTCAATTGGAGCCTTCATACGATTTCCCATGAACAAGAAATCCTTATTTGGATTTGTGGTTTGGATCGTAAGGAATCCATGCAATGTAGTAGATACATGAGCAGTTGCACCAGAATCAAGCAACCAAGTATTATTAGGAACTTCTACTAAATTTGATTCGAAACATACAAAAGCACTAATTGTACCTTTCTTTTCGAACCAAGCTTTACGTTTCAGGCAATCTTTCTGATAGTGTCCTTCCTTATTACAGAAACGACATGTATCTGCCTTACGTTCCTTGTTAGCATCCTGTTGAGCTTTAGCAGGTGCTTTCCTTTTCTTGAACTTATTGGCCTTTGCTTTAAGTCCTTTACCAGCTCCTTGACCCATGAGGTTAATTGAATAACTCCCTTGTTTCTTAAGTCTTGACTCCTCATGAGTAACCATACTGGACAATTCACTAACATTCCACTTATCCTTAATAGTGTTATAGTTAATTTGAAAAGGTCCATCCTCAGGAGGTAACGAGTTCAGAATAAACTGAACCAAGAAGGAGTCATCCACTTTCATCCCCAAGGTCTGAAGTCTTGCTGCAATGTTAGTCATCTCGATGATATGATTTTGCATACTACGCGACCCATCAAATTTCATGGTCGTGAGTTCAGCCATTAGTGTACCAGCGAGAGACTTATCTGCAAACGAAAATGTTCTTCCACAAACTTCAGGTATTCCCTGGCACTTTCTGTTTGTGGAATAGTACTCTTAATGTTGTTGGGAATATTCATTCGCATAAACATAAGGCTTAGCCTGTTAGAGCGTTCCCATGCTTTATGGAATGACTTCTCATCCGCACTGCTCAAATCAGTAATGGCAGCGGGCTTATCATTCAGCAGAGCCAAGTCAAGATCCATCACACCTAAGTGGAACTGGACTTGCTCACGCCATTCAGAGAAGTTCAATCCATTGAACATAGTAACAGACGAAGCAAGCGAATGAAAAGGAATAGTTGCAAAATAGATAATACATGCTCACAAATAAATATAGATTCAACAAAATAATTAAAGCATATCGCAGTTCACCTTTGGGTAAATACTACGACACACTATCATAATTTAAATGCCACTTATTCTTTAATAGGTAATTAAATATTTTTAACCAAATATATATGCCATCTTTTGACAAACAATATATATTTGACTAAGAATATTAATTTTACCTCATCATATTCACTATTCATAGAATTATTGATTCACCTTTGGGTAAATCCTTAATTTCTAGCAATAGAGAAAATTAATTTATCCACTAATTTTTAATTATAGGCATTTCATTAATTTCATGGATAAACTATAATTTGATGTATGCATATTTTCATAAACAAACTAGTTTGGCCACTTTGGTGACTAACAAACTATATAACATAAGTGAACACACAAAATAGAGATCATAAGATTTTATGTACGTGAATACTTTAAACAATCTAGTTTGGTCACTTTGGTGACTAACAAACTATACACACATTAATCACATACATAAAATAAATAATAAATGGCTTTACGACTGATAGTCCAAAATAAATTATTTTATGGCTCAACAATAGATACAACTAATATTACGGCTAAGATATAGCAATTTGAGCCAAAACTTATATCAGTTAATTGCTTAAAGCAAGGATTAGATCAATTGCCTCAACAAATATCATCTCGTTATTACTCTTGTATTTTATATTTGGTGGGTCACAATCCAATGAATAAAAACAATTCAAGGTATGCCAGACAGAATCCTATATCAGTTGTTTTCCATCTTCAATTAATTTATAAATAATAAATTGAAGTTTGATCACTTTCGGCCTTAAAAGTGATCCTCCAAATTGAATAGTATGTGCTTTCATTCAAGGAGTGATTACAAAATCAAATACACTATTCTTTCTTAAAAAAAATGTGAGATCAGAGGTAATAGTATGCGTTGTTCTCCATCACTGATGCTTTGTCCATGAACAGAAAACCCACGATCAAATATTTGTTTTGTTACAATATCGCAATCAAACATTTATATAAAGTTTGTAAACGAAGATTATCAGTTCAAACAATCCAGGCTCGTGATACCACATGTAAGCATAAACTTTAATTCTACCAGGATCTTGAACATGATAATCTTACATATAACCGTCATAAAAAACATACCTGAATCGTGAGCCATCATCTTTAAGCGGAAGCGTTAATCGGTAATTGGTTTTTCGCCCCTTGCCCTAACTTTCATTATCGCCAACTTTAGAGATGGAGGATATGAAAATCAATAACCCTAATGGGTTGGGAGATGACCAATTTATAGATGTTCTCAGTTAATCTGGTACGTCCATCAAGTAACCAATCGGACGGATGAGATTTGTTCATTAATTAAATATTAATTATGGGCCTTAACTTATTGGGCCACATTATTTATAAGAAATAACTTACATTTAGTACTCTCATGACTGATGCAACCGTTACAACAACACCAAGTGGGTTTCTTCGGTGACGGTTACGCTAGTCAAAGATCTCCATTTATGGGTAAAATATTTCTGTATTTATTGTACGTAAGAAAAAATAAGAAAATAAATAAAGAACGTCCTACAATTTTTTTATCCCATCACTTTAACCCTTTAGTCAATGATTTAGAATAATTCAGCTATGTTAATTTTCAGAATAGGAAATGGAGTCCACTACCTTATACTCAAAATATGTTAGGCTTATTTTAATGTTTATTTAGGTCAAATTAATTAACATTTTTCAACTCGTGTAAAAGATTATAACTTTCGCAAAAGTTCTTTATGTTTTAAAAGCCATCTTGTAAATCCTTTTCAAAGGATAAAGAGGTATAACTTGTTAAGCAAATATATAATTTTTTATCCAAGGAGTGGCTTACGGGTCAAGATGCATGTAGGTGTAAATAGCTGTAAATCTTGACGATTAAGGTTAAAATATTTGTACGAAAATATAATGATTATTTTTTATATGCGTAAGTCTTTAATTTGTGACTAAAGTTACTCGATATTTATATCGGAGGAAAATATAACATATCCGATGAATAATCAAGGTACGTAAAAACTGACTCGAGGCACCACCAAGTCATGATTTTTACCCATGACTCGTCTTACCACAATCCTGAATGATAGCATTATAGCAATAAATCATGCTCCACAATTGTGGGGATCCTTAATTAGTTAAGGGATTACATTGAATGTTCCCCAAAGCTAAAGTTGGTGTGGGACATTAGTCAGCAGTCCAACGGAACCATTTCCAGAGGATAATGTTTTTGGTCGGTTTCAGATTTTCAACTGTTAAGACCAACTAACTTAACTGCCGAGGTTAGAAAAGTAGCTCAAACAAAGAAGTAAGTAGTAAATATTTATTTGGTCCTTTAATTTTCACGGAAATTGCATTTTAATTAGCCAACGTGGCAAATCTTGTTGAGAAGTAGCAACCTTTGTGGGGCCAATATTTTAACTTTCCACCACTTTTTGACTGATAATGTTAAATAAGTTCAATCAGCATGATATATGAACAATAAAGAATATTTACTCGCTAATTAAAGTGTGTTAACTTGCACTACTCCGTCTTGTCCAAAATAAGTAATTTTTTGAATATTTTTATATAGATTAAACAATTTATCTTTTAGCATTTATTAGTAATAGAATTAATCATATTAACCTTCAACATCTCACATAAACACTTCTAACACATATTCCAATAATATTTACTCTAAGAATAATATAAAAAAATAATTAATTTATTATTAAAATCTGAAAAAATCACTTATTTTGGACTATAAAAAAAGACAAAAAAAAATCACTTTTTTGAATAGGAGTATTTAAGTAATAACTAAAATTTTCTTGTATAGAGTAAATCTAACACGGGAGCTTGTGGTACCACGTAGAAGCTTCTTGACACGTGGCTAAATCCATATCAATTTTGAAATCAACAAGTGGTGTTTGGTCGGCGACGGTTACGCTAGTCAAATTTCAAATACCTCCATTTGCTAGTAAATAGATTTTGTATTTATTGTACGTAAGCTCGAAAATGAGTAATCAAATAATATTTGCATCTTCAAATTCTTTCAATTTATCCCTTTGGTCAAAACGTTGAATGCATGATATCATAGAATAAAAGTTATGCAAATGGAAATATAAACTACATTAGTAAAATTTATGTTAAAAGAAATAAGTACCTACGACCTTAAAATACTGGATCCGTCAGGGTCGACTATACTTATATTATTAAGCTCTAAAAATTTGGAGATACAAATAATTCACTTTTTCTTCTAGATAGGGACTTAATTAAATGTTGTGATCTTTGACATTGATCGATGTGTTGTGAATAGTGATGAAACAGTGTTCAGTAAGCACGAGACATGCATAAAATAATTGTCTACATTCAAAAAATCATTTTTATTCTTTCTAATTTTAATGGTTATACGTTTTTCAAACACTTATATTTATCTCCACTGTTTTTCCCTTTCCTATTTTAACAGATTGCATTTGTAATCTACTTAATTTGTTTGTCTATTTGAAAGCAAATAGTTTCATTATCCTCTTTTTAATATATAAAGTTCTTTTGAACGATCAAATTAAGTACTTTAACTCTAAACTTTGTCCAAGAAAAGTATCACATAATTGTTTGAGTATATATAACTTATACAAAGGAAGTTTTAAAATAACAGCTTAAGTATAAATGAGGTTTTAAAAATTACAAATAAAGGAGGACATTAGTGGAATTCAAATAAGAAGGCACATATGAGCGTAACTTTTTTTTTTTTTTTAAATAAATAAAGATGAGATATAATTGTAATTTAATTTCACGTATCCTATGCTACTCAGATTTTAGTATAAGCTAGCGCTAGCTACTTCCTCAAATCTAAGGTGTCGCATCGAACAGCTACACTTAACTACACAATGATCATGATCTTATTGTTTAAATTCTAATGATCCAGATAAGGAAGAGATTTAAGCGACATAATCGACCTATTAAATTCTAAAGATAAGATATATCACATATTTGGAAATTAAAAACTTATCGGTTTCTAAATGAATTAATCTATGTTTACTTCAACATAGAGGCCCATGTCCAATTTGTCCATCATAACAAATTGATTTCAAGAAGTAGCTTATCTTTGTCGAAAATGAAAGAAAGTAGGTGATATTTTATTAGTAATTAAGAAACAAATCCAGATGTTAATTTTGTGTGCAATCTAGGAATGAAAAGATGGTAGGAGGGCCAGATGGACTATTATCTAGTGACTAGTGCTATCAAGTTTGGTAATTAATAATAAAATACAATAACATAAAAACTTTAATGAGTTAACATAATTTATTTCTGATGAAATTTTAAAAAAAATAGAAAAAATTTAACACAAGGTAATTAAATTTAACACTTTGGCGTCACTTGCACCGCTTATTTTGTAACCGACGAAGTCAAATTGTCAAAAGCATTGACACGACATCGTTCTATCTGGATTTTGTTTCCCATGCAATTTACTACTCCTCCGTTTCAATTTATGTGAACCCAATTGACTGGGCACGCAGTATAAAAAAAGCAAGAAGACTTTTGAATTTGTAGTTTAAAATGAAGCACATATATTTTGCTGTGTGACTATAAATCATTGCATAAAGGTAAACTGTTTCCAAATAAGGAAAGAGGTTATTCATTTCTGCACGGATCCTAAAAAGGAAATAGGTTCACATAAATTGATACGGATGGAGTAATATTTTGCATATTTTATTACATTGCCCAACGCCTATATAAGAACAGGAAAACACTCGAAACTCATCAACAAAACACAAAAAATAATATTCTCTTCGTAATACAAACATTTTTCTCCCTTACCTTATTTTTTTCAAGTTCAAGATGACTCCCAATGTTGTTGGACGTGCAAACAAGGGTGCCACTGGTTTGGCCAAGGCAGCAAGTTTGCCTAGCCGTGCCTATGTGACATTCTTGGCTGGGAACGGGGACTATGTGAAAGGTGTGGTTGGTTTGGCTAAAGGGTTGAGGAAGGTGAAATCTGGTTACCCTCTTGTAGTGGCAGTTTTACCTGATGTCCCAGACGAACACCGCCACATACTCATTAACCAGGGCTGCATCGTCCGGGAGATTGAACCGGTTTATCCTCCTGAGAATCAGACTCAGTTTGCTATGGCTTATTATGTCATCAACTACTCTAAACTTCGCATCTGGGAGGTATAATAAGTTTCCTTTTATGTTTGCATTTGAGTTATAGCGTTTATACGTATAGGTTTCTTATATCATTAGGTTAAGATTATCTACAACAATAAGTAATTATCTATAGTAAGCTTAATTTTGTATATCCTAAAATATGTTGTAAATAATGACTAGGTGGATGCAAGGTATTATCGATGGATTTATCAACTAATACACTCAGTTAATTACTTTTACACGATGAAGCATATCTAGATATATACGTGAAAAAATGACTAAAATATAACAACATGAAATTCTGAACCCATAATTGCGAAAGTCTATTGAATCAATTATGAGAACATAAAGGAAGTACTGGTTAACTTGAAAGTCTATTCAAGTTTAAATATTGGATCAGACTCGACTAGCTGAAATGCAAATATTGTAAAAAATTTGAACTATGTTAAATCTTTTAAATTTAAGTTATAGACATTGAAAATATAACTTACTCGTTAAGTTCGAGGGAGGAGCTAGTCCATCGAGTACGGATTCAGCCGAATCCAGTCACTTTGGACAAGTGGCGAATCTAGGATATCAACGTCATCGGTGCTCACCGATAAAAGTTATGGAAGAAGAGAAAAATAAATTTAGTGATGGGTGCTAACTCGAAATTTATCTTAAAAAAATTGTAATTGACTATGTAAATCTACTAATCATAATCAAAGACAATGGGTGCTTAAGCACCCATATGTTCCATGTAGATCCGCCAATGGTTTGGTCCAATTCATGTATTTATCTTAAAAAAATTCATTAAATATTGAATATATACAAATTGTTAATTTAGAATCCAATAGCTTAAAAAGACTAGAACCTGAAACCCATAAGTTTCAAATCTTGGCTTCGCCTCTGATTAAGTCTAATATACGTACACTGCCAGTGTACAATTCGATTACTACGTGTTAGTCCTTTAATATGACCGACTCATATACGTTACACCATTTTTCTTTCCAATCTATAAAAAAATTGATTTAATGCTAATTGCTGAATGGAGTATTACTTTTATGTGGAGTAAATGCAGTTTGTGGAGTATAGCAAGATGATATACTTGGATGGGGATATCCAGGTGTTTGAGAACATAGACCACCTTTTTGACTTGCCAGATTCCTATTTCTACGCCGTTATGGACTGTTTCTGTGAGAAGTCTTGGAGCAATAGCCCACAGTACAGTATTGGGTACTGCCAACAAAGCCCAGATAAGGTCCAGTGGGCTGAAGAGTTGGGCCCAAAGCCCAGTCTCTACTTCAACGCGGGCATGTTCGTATTTGAGCCCAGTCTCCCTACTTACGATGAACTTTTGAAGACCCTTAAAGTTACCCCTCCAACATCTTTTGCTGAACAGGTAACATTAATCTTGGCCTTTTCTTCTTGTAATTTTATCTTTATCCAAATCCAAAGAGTTTATGTGCACCCTGTTTACTTTTCTTAGTTGATATACATAGAGTATACATTGATTATATTTATATTATAGATGGATCAGTACATATATTATATGTCAGTTGGTTATTTTTAGTTTAAGCAGTTGAGTGAACGACTATTTAGGTTAATTCATCAATAATGGTTTACATCATCAATGTATTTTAACTAGTTATAGTAGGTTCCTTTATAAGCTTATTAGAAAAAATTACATGTAATTGTCTATCAAGAGACATTAAAAATAGCACATGTTAGCCAGTTTTTGGATTGATCATTCAAAAACAGCCAGCATTTGCAAAGTCATTGAAAAATAGCCACTATTTTGCTGCATCACGCAAAGTTCCAGCATAATATACTTGAGATCATTGCACCTGTGTATGAACCTCTAGCATATTATACTGGAATTCCAACACGCAGAAAGTTCCAGCATAATATACTGGAGATTGGAGCACATGTGTATGAACTTCCAACATATTATGCTGGAAGGTCGAGTATATTATATTGGAGTATTTTTCGGATTTTGAACAGTATTTTCGTTCAGATTTATCTTTAAAAGTGGCTAAATTTCGATTACTTTTGAAACTGTAACTATTTTTGAATGAAACTTGTATATCTGGCTATTTTTGAATTTCTCTCTTAAGAGATATGTAGAACTTAAAATTCTTGTCAAGATGACTAAAGTGGGCTTTTGTTTTGGTGAAACTTTTGTAGGATTTCTTGAACATGTTCTTCAGGGACATTTACAAGCCAATTCCAAATATTTACAACTTGGTTTTGGCCATGCTGTGGCGACATCCAGAGAATGTAGAGCTTGACAAGGTGAAAGTTGTTCATTATTGTGCAGCAGGGTCCAAGCCATGGAGATACACAGGAGAGGAAGAGAACATGGACAGAAAAGACATCAAAATGCTGGTGACAAAATGGAGGGATATATACAATGATGAATCACTGGATTACAAGAATGCTAGTGTCACTAACAAATTCATGCCAGCACTTCCGAAGGGCGGCGTTGTTCGCTACATAACTGCCCCCTCTGTTGCTTAGTAAAAGTAGAAACGATATGACTTATACACTTCTGAATGACCGAAAAAACAACAGAGATGTTTGATTTTCCGTTTTCATTATTGAGGTGTATAGGGTCTATATAAAGTTATATATAGTACTATATAGCACGGTTTTGGCTTTGTTCTCTTTCCTTAGAAGAGACTATGTATTTAGATAGGAGAATGTGCTATTTTAAGTTCTCCTTGAATTTGTATCCACTATGAATATTGGAAGAATACATAAATGAACTACATATTATAAGCTTTGTATGGTTAATTAGTTGCTCTATGAATAATCAATGTTAGTGTTTACTTTCTCACTTTATAAAGAATCAGTTTTCCTCAAGAACCCAGTATCGAACCACATATAGGAGAAAGCTGACACAAATGGCGGCAGTGCCAAGAACGATAATAAGCCGAACCCACAAGTGGGATATAAACGCCTTCAGGACTATTGCATCCCACAACCAAAACCAGAAAATGGAGAAAGAGAATCCTATAGCAGCACCTACGGCTACTTGGCTGGTCGTGTGAAGCCGTTGTGAAACCCGTAGCCATGACTGCACAAACAGAAGCAACGAGCATATCAATTTATGGCTACAACAGTTACAACTAAGCTAAGGTTTCGTGCAGAAACTCGGTTGAAAGAAGGTAGAAGCCAGCTGCTCTGCAAGCATATGAAAATAATTTGACAAAAACAAACTAATTGAAGGTTCGGCTCTACACTTACAAAGTAGGAGCCAATTGCAAAGATAAGTGCGCTAATGACTGCGGTTATTCCGTTTAACCCAAAATATTCTACCACTGTGACAAACAAAAAGAAAAGATGTATCAGAGGTTAGGTATGGAGAGTTTTAATGCCATAGCTGCACACAAATTTTGTGAAACAAGAAAAGGAAACTTTAACTGTCAAACAACGCACAAGCTCCCTGTGTCCTTTCTAGTGATCTTATTCATCAAATAAGAACCACATTGTTCTAAGGTATATCTGAGGTGATACAAATTACATCTGAATCTACGACATTAGAACACTCGTGAACATGAACATTTGTAGCAGACAGGTTAAACAAGTTCAGAAGTTATCTTAATGCATCATGATAATATTAATTTGAAGGGCTGCTTGGACAGGCACAGTACTATCTGGACATGCTAATGAGTCTTATTCAATGTCAATAAGAGTCATAAAGTTTAAGTATGTGCAACACAATCACATACAACTATCACATAAAGGGAAGAAAGAGTGCAAATTCAGTACTGCGTCTCACTTTTTAAGGCCAAATCAGGATTACTATGTTAAAAGCTGTTTGTCTTGTGCATCTTCTACACTCTTTACAAGAGCTTCAGTGTATTACTAGAGAAACTTTAAGCATGCATGTAGATTGGTGACAGATGAGAAGATTTAGAGCACTATTTTGTTGTAGCTTAGCTCTTCAGGCTTTAGTACTGGTATGTATTGCAAGAGACATTGAACTTTACAGCAGATTTATTCTACAGATTCAATGATGATTGAACAGTTCCCACTTACATCTAACTATTGCCTAAAAACCTGTGTGATGATCTATAACCGTGGATGAGTCCCTTTCTAGACGCAATTCACATTCTATTATATCCATGATCAAAGGAGAAAAGTCGTACAGATCAGTTAATTGATTGCTTAAAATTTCTCGGAAGTTGTGACAGGGAATATGCGACAGATGTGAAGAATATCTAAATCAAGTATGATTTCTCCATCTAAGCAATTGGCTAAGAAAATTACTTGAGACAATACAGAATGTCGCTGCATAGATGATAGACTGTGCATGAGAAGATGGCATTCCAGGGTCTGATCTTAGCGTAGAAACAGGTCGCTCTTGGTTCAGTATTCTCTTCAGTACAGTTGAGAGCCAGGCATTCAGAACAGAACCAGAAGCAGCCCAAAGTGCTTCTGCGTCATGCCTCCAAAGAAAGATTATACCAAAAACTGCAGCCACCAGCCACTTACTCTGCATTTTAAGGTAATTATGAAATTAGAACGCTTTACGCATCATTAATTTATAGTGCAATTTCCAGAAAGCATGATGATTCAAATGATAGAGTTAAATTTGAAAGTCTTTTACACGACATTACAGAAAAGATCACAGCTTCATGGAATGTATTCTTTCATTAATCACATATAGAGGGTCAGTGAATATCAGATAGCATCCTCGATGACTTGAAATTACAAGCTTAACATTAGCCGAAAATTTGTGCAAGTTTGTGGGACCAAAACCCAACCTAACACCACAACTGGAAAACCAGTTATTGTCTACTTCCTAGGGTGCAGGCAGATTCTATTTAAAAGATTTAAAATTTTACGTTACCACGAGAATAGATACATTATAATATTCTCAAGTTCAGTTATTCCAAAACTTCATGAGTAGCTCGTCTTGAGAATCAGGGGCTTGTAATAAAATGAACAACAATATGGCTGCAGATGCAGGACTCTATCAGTGTAATTTTACAAGGTCTTCTAATTTTATACAACTCCAGATGTTAAAGCAAAATTCAGCATGCTTGCCCATATTATTTTTTAGCTAAATGTAAGGCAATTTATTAGAGCTAGTAGCAAGAAGGTACAACAAAATACTTCAACTTTTACATAAGACTTCAACTCTTCTTATCAGGTAAATCCAGGTATAATCAACACTATCCTATATCAAACTACAGCTTTGTCTTAAACAACAACAACATAGCCAGTATAATCCCACATAGTCGAGAGGATTGTGTGTACGCACAGGAGGTAGAGAGGCAAACTATAGCTTTGTCTTAGAAGAATTTAATTCAAACATTTATCAGCTACAAATGCCAAGAATTCACCTAAATTGAATATTCAAATGAAAGAACAACCTTTCCCTCTTTTATTTTCAAAATTAACATTGTAAGCTCATAATAAATCAAGAAACGGTACAAAGGGTTAAAATGAAAGATAAAAAATCGAAAGAAATTAAACCAACCAACTTATTGAGAGTGGCGTTGAGTCCACCAGAAGCAGAAATTGAGGACCCATCAATGAAAGATTCTTGTTCAAAACCTCCAATTTTTACACCCACATCATCATCACCTACACTAGCTTGACTTCTAACTAAATCCGCCATATTGGGATATGGGTATTTTTTATCACGGGATAAGAAAGTGATTTTACTATGGAAATTCAATTTTGAAGTGGAAAATGATTTGAGTTTAGGAAATTGAATTAAGGGTGAAAAAACAAGGGTAGTTATGGTAGACATTTTTGAGGATTTTGTGTTGTATATTTTTTTTTGTTGAAAGCAGAGCCCCACTGGTAGAAATATAATGGGACGAGGTCTCAACTTTCATGAAGAAAATACAAGGTTTTGAGAATTTAAGTGGTACAAGGAAAAAACAAAAGAAGAAATTAATAACAAGTGGCAATCCTTAGTTCGTCAAATAAATGGAATCCCATTTTGTTGGTACGATTCTAGAGTTTGGCGCATAGCTGATAGCACTCGTTATAATTGAGGAAGCCAGCAGGTTAAAATGTTAACTTACGCTCCATTTTACGCTAAACTAGTTAAACAGGAAATATTTTTTTACAAAATTGTCGATATCGAAGGAGTAAATTTTTAAAATACAAAAATAACTACTATATATAACATAAAAATATAAAATAAAAATGGATATAATTAAGAAAAGACATGAAATAATTTGAAATGGACCGTATAAGGAAAATAGAAAATAGAAAAGTTCAAACAAAAGTTTCACATACCTTAGAGAGAAGTTAATACCCATAAAGCTCTTGACTTTCCTCCCTATTTAAATGTTGCTCATAAAAGTATTAATCATTTTGACTCTCCAATCGTTATTCATAACTACTCCCTCCGGTCAAAAATAAGTAATTTTTTGGATGTTTTTACACAGATTAAGAAATTTATTTTTTAGCATTAATTAGTAATGAAATTGACCTACTTCCCAGGTATAGAGTTAATGAGATCACTAAAGGGAATTCTTTTCAACCAAAGAAAGTATGCCCTTAGTTTAATTTCTAAAGTTGGGTTGAGTGGGGCAAAACCTGCAAGCTCCCCACTTGAACAAAACTAAAAGCTAACCAGAGTAGATTATGACAAGCATGTGGGGGCAACACGGGATGAATAATTACAGGATATAGGTGGATATTTAGAAGCTTATAGGAAAGCTGATATATCTAACCATCACAACGCCAGATATATGCTTTGATGTTCAAATACTGAGTCAGTTTATGCATCATCCAAAACAGTCACCCCTGGAGGCAGTATTGAGAGTTGTAAAATATATTAAGGGATATCGAGGAAGAGGAGTAAAAAGGAAACCTATAGAATAAGTGACAACCTATTGTGACTCGGATTGGGCAGAAAATCCAAACACAAGAAAATCTATTACATGGTATAAGATGAAGATGGGTGATTCCTTGATCTCATGGAAATAAAAAAAAGCAGCAGACTGTGAGCAAAAGTTCACCAGAAGCCGAGTATAGAAGCATGACAACTGTGGTATTTAAAGTAGTTTGGCTCAAAGGATTAATGACAAAGCTTGGGATTGAGATTCAAACACCTGTAAGGTTGTTTTGTGATAGCAAAACAGCCCTACAGATTGATGCCAATCCTATCTATCATGAAAGGACTAAACACATAGAGATAGACTGCCATTTTGTGAGAGAAAAAGATCAAAGGTAGACTTATCGCACCAGAACACATATCAACAAAGGAGTAGGTTGCAAATATGATGACTAAAGCATTAAGCACTGCACATCACCAGTTTCTTGTGTCCAAGCTGGGAGTGTTGGATGTTTTCCACTCTCCGGCTTGAGGGGGAGTATAAATTGTAAGAGTTAGAAGGCAAGAGTGTAAAAATAGAAGAGTTAGGAAGTTATTTTAGTTAAATAGGATCAGTTATTGATCCAACAGAGATAACACAAATAATGAAGAACTTCATCTTTTCTCTTCCTTCTCTCTAACTTTCTCTGTCTATAATTCTTTGTCAATTTCATCATTTTTGTAGCTAGAATCCAGTAATTTGACAGTATCAAAAGTTACGAATTCAGATAAACCCGTAGTCGGTAGGCTACATCAGGTCGTAATTGTCCGAGCACCCACTGACTTAAAATTCTGAATACATCACTGTCCGAGCTGAGGGGAAAATAGGACTAAAATGGTACGGTCATTTAAATTGATGTGATTAGATTATTTAATTTAATTTAATGCCATGAAATTTTTTTTTATAGGATATTTTATACTCTTTCCGTTTCAATTTATGTGAACCTATTTTTTTTAAGTCAGTGCCAAAAAGAATGACCTCTTTCCCTATTTGGAAATAATTTACCTTTATACAATGATTTATAACCACATAAAATATATATGCTTTATTTTACACTACAAATTCAAAAGTCTTCTGTGTTTTTTTAAACTCCGTGCCCAGTCAAATGAATTCACATAAATTGAAATGAAGAGAGTAAATTTTAAGCTAGAATGACTTTTAAGTGAAAAAAGTGAATTGAGTGACTTATAAGTGATAGAAAATAAAATAATAACTTTTGTAAAACAAACACTTAGTTGGATGACCACCGAGGAAATTAACTCCGCTTATAAAGGTGCATTGCCAACTTATTTTAATTCGACCCAGCATGTGGAGCTAGTTGTATATAGAAGAGCTACTAGCTTATACAACAACAACAACAACAACAACAACCCAGTATAATCCCACTTAGTGGGGTCTGGGGAGGGTATTGTGTACGCAGACCTTACCCCTACCCTAGGGTAGAGAGGCTGTTTCCAAATAGACCCCCGGCATCCTTCCCTCCAAGAACTTCCCACCTTGCTCTTGGGGAGACTCGAACTCACAATAATATCAACTAAATTAATCTGACACCAAACAAAAAAAAAAGAATTAATCATGTTGTACAAAAAAAAAGAGCTACTAGCATAATGTATCAACTAAAAATTGATCTCGACTATTAGAGGTGGATTCTAGTGAATTCCATAAAATTATATTCGGCTTAAGCTATATATACACGTTGTCGCTGCTGACAATATATTTTAGGTCATAGTTTCTTAAGAACGAGGAGGAAAGTGATTGGCCTAATTTCCTCCTTTGCCATCTCTTCATCTACCAATCTTCCATATTCTTCAAACAAGCTTTCTACAATTGCTTCTCCAAAATGGTGAGCTATCATAGATTCTTGGATTGCCCTAACTGTCATAGCCACCATTCTGCCATAGCTCATACCATTCCCAACTATATTTTTCTCTACCTCGAATATTTCAAGTCTGTCCAATTGGAAACACCCATCTCTCTTTACTATTTCTCCTATTTCTTCCTTACATGGTGCATAAAAATGCACTTCGTATGAGTCAAGCTTTTCCTTCTCCACTTCTCCCTATAAAGCAACGTAAAATATTAGATTAAAAAAAGGAACAAAAATCATGTTGTCACTAATAATATTGCTTGAGTTAATTTTTTTGTACCCTAATTATTGCATATTAAAGTGAGTGGCGCAAAAGTAGTTCCCCTATAGTCTACTACAAGTGACCAATTCATTTTTGGGACACCCGTACTAAATTCTAGACAAAAATAATTAGTATGACTAAACAACCCTTCATCAAATATTACATTTTAGTTAATGTGATAAGTAAAAGACTTTTTAAGGATACGTACATGATGATAATTTTGAAAAAATAAATTGAATAGTTTCTTGATTATATAAATGGATATTTATTTTAGAACAAAATGAAAAAATAAATTGATCACTTATTGTGGATATAGGAGGTATACGATCTTAGTAGTTTAGAAAATTGTGCAATTTTCTAATGGAACGTCCAATATGTGCTATCATTTCTCACTAAGTGGAACATTATATATTTTAGCGATGCATATTAATTAATGTTTAATTACCTTAGTAATTAAATTTGTTAATGACCTAGAGAGGATTTTCCAGAAGAAAGCATTTCCTCTATCAGCATGATGAAGACCTTCTCTTCCCAATAAAATCAGCACCATTTTTCCACCACTTACCAGCTCCTCCGATCTTGAACGGAGGAATAATGACAAGTCCTCCTGGAACTGTTCGAAATATGCTTCTGAAACCTGAGTAGGACTGCTTTCTGATATGTATATGTTGGCTTTGTTCCTGGACCTCCCATCTTCATCATAAATTCGTGGAGGAATCTAAAAGACAAAATAATGATTTATACAATATTTAGAATTTAACTCCTATATTCACTAATTATGAAAAAAAAATTAACACTATCGATTGGGTCATTTAAAATTTAATTATAAATATTTGAGTAGGAGTAGCAAACGGGTGAGTCTAGTTGGATAAGATTTGGGTAGAAAACAGATAATGCTAAAACGGATAAATTATCTGACCAACCCATATTTAATACAGATAAAAAATGGGTTAACCAGCTGATAATATGAGTAAACATATTATCCAGCTGATAATATGAGTAAACATATTATCTATGACTTCCTGCATATGTTCATTTTTTTGAAGAATTCTCAGTCTCTCTAACTCGAGGTACCTCAATGAGGCTTTACAAATATAACAGTCAGATTCACTATAATTCTTATCTATATTTGACCTATTTTTAAAAAGTTTATTATCCAACTCTTTTTTAATGGATAATATGATGATTAATGGTAAAGTTTTAACCAATTTGTCACCTCTATAATTGACACGTACCAGTAATTTTAGAACTTGTTGTCATAAATATGACATGATATATTTCTGTGATTATAACAGCGTGTTACTATAGAAAAAATGAGAAGCTCAAGTTTTTTAAATATCATATAAAATGGAACAAATGGTTAAATTATAACTTTAATCAGCAAAAAATGAGAAGAGCACACATAGATTAATTAGTTGAAGAAAATCAATTATAGAAACTAACCCTTGAAAGCCAGTGCAAGCTATAGGATGAATAAATGAAATGCAAGCAGTGATCTGGGAAAAGCCTTCCATAAAATGAGCCAGGATAAGCAGCTATGTATATATTTGAAGGACCACCTATTTCATCGTCCTGTCCATAATTTCTTCTTTCCTTTAACTGGTGCCGAAATTCAGGTAAGGCCTGAAAAATGGCGTTGAAGTCATTGGTCGGAAGGTCATTTAGGAAAATTCGAAACTCGGTCGGTGCCGCCGGTTGCAAGAGCTTCTTATTCCGGCTTGTCCTCCTTTGGACAGTTTCAATGATTTCTTTAATGTTTGACAAGGTGTTTGGTCCTGAGGAACAACCTAAGTCAGCTATGCCTATGCTCTTAGGCTTTGTTGTGACACAAACTTCTTCTACAGTCTCTAGGATTACTTGCTTCACCATATCAGATGCCTTCTTCTGCAAATTAAATATATTAGTAAAACAATATAACCGTTTCAATTTATGTGAACCCATTTGATTGGATACGGTGTTTAAGAAAAGAGGGAGACTTTTGATATTGTGCTGTAAAATGAGACATATTTACTTTGTGTGGCTATAAATCATTGCATAAAGTTAAATTAACTAAAAAGAAAATAGGTTCACATAAATTGAAACGGAGAGAGTAATAATTAAAATGTTCGTTAATGTAATACTTAATTTCTAGCTAGCATGCATATATAAGAGAGACCTGAAGTGAAGAATTTCTGGAATAGCTAGTTTCTCCAACTCCTCCTGTCATGTGGAAGACTTTCTCAACATCCATGGTGTTGTGCTACTTTTGTTTGGCTTTGAACTCAATTTGTTTGACGTTCCCTTTTAAAGACAATTGCCAGGATGAACAGTTTGTTCCTCTTTTTCTTTTTCCCCTTTTCTTTTCTGTAGATGCAGTAACAACAATAAAAATTTAATATATTCCTATAAGGTGAGGTTTGTGTAGATTAATATGTAGACATGTCTTACCTCTACCTAAGAGTCCCACAAGGTGGGGTTTGTGGAGGGTAATATGTAGACAGGCCTTACCTCTACTTAAAAGGACAGAAAGACTGTTTCCAATCGACCCTCGACGCATAAAAAGAAAAAGCAAATAAAGAGGAACAAACTGTTACCTCATCTGTAGATCCAAACGCATCTTAATTATTTTATTGAGTATTTGCTAGCTATGTATACCTCCAACCATGACAGGTTTAGAAAATTTTACCTACCAAAGTTTAGGTAGATGACCGGTAATAAATTAGGTACCTCCAATTACATGATTCATTGTTAAACTTTTGATGATGATGAAATGAGGGAGGACCAATCACTAATTAGATATTTATTTATTTGAGATACCAATGATTTTAGTAAAGTAGGGAGACTAGCACCATCAAGGCCATGATGGTACTTTCGCATGAAGTGACCAACAAAATATCAGAACCAAACTGTCTACCACTTTCCCATACTTTATTTCTATCCTTCTGACCTCTCCCTCTCCACAAATTTTGGGTTCGAATCAGATGTACTTGCTTCCCACATGGAATCGGAACTTTGGCCTTTTAGTTCACGGTTAAACAGTATTACTTCCGGTTCACAATATGTGTTTACTTTAGTTTTTTATTTTTGTTCAAATAAGTATCTAATTATATAATCAAAAAAAAATTTAATTTATTTTTACAAAATAACCCCTATTTATATATTCCTAAAAAAATTTCTTATCACTCGTATTAAATGTTTAATTAGAAATAGTTTAGTCATAATTGATATTTTTGTATAGAATTTAATATTTTCTTAATGAGTGTGCTAAAAGTAAATTAAATGCTTAGTGCAAAAATCATGTGCTCACAATCCTTACACTTCAAAGGAATTGACATTGTTTCAGAAAATTGACACATTCTAATATTATCTTAATATAATAACTTTATCAGTATACAAATATTACGATAACCACAAATTAATGCCAAAAACTAAAACAAACAAATCCAAAGGGAAAGAGAACTCTACAATGTAAAAAGTAAACGATATTATTCAAAAGCACTTTATTTTTTCCACAAGCTTAGTCAAGCATCATAACTCTCTGATATAAGCACCTTTGTTCGAGAAGAAAAGAACATTTTTAGTTTCTCAAAAGTTTAGCCAAGGCGAATATTAATCACCTAATTCCACAATTGCCCGATGTTCGGACAGAGAAATAAATATAATACTATTATGGATATGGATATGGAGTTTGAACTTGCAACTTAATGGGTCACAGCTCATTTTATTTACCATTAGTCTATCCTAGGATGTTATGCTATGCATTTTTTCAATTGGGTGTAAACATGAAAGTGAGTAAAAGCTAGTATGTTTGGCTAAGCTTAATTATAAGTTGGTTAAATTAGTTTATAAGTGTCTTTTAGTTTATCTATATATTTGATAAACATCCAAAATGTTAATAACTCACGAGCTTATAAGCTAGAATTAACAATAAGACATAAGTTAGTTATTCCCAACTTATTACTTTTCAATTTAGAAGTACTTTTCAATTTACTATTTTACCCTTAAAAATATTTTTTAATTCACAAAATACCTTTCTCAAAATAAAATTGATATTGTATCTTCATTCCATATTTTCCGTTTCTCATTTGTATACAAATATATTTTTAAATTTTTTATTTTTTGTAAAAATCTAATTGTTTGCCCAAGTAAAGGTGAAGTTTTGAAAACTGACAAAGGAACTGAGACATGGATCTTGTGAAGCACAGTTATGATCAACTCAAACCTGTGAGATGCACGTGAAGGAGATAACCTGATCATGATTGAAAAGGTTGTATATTGGATAAGGAGAAAGACTCCTTAAACAAAGAGAAACACGGCTTAAGAAATAGATAGAGTTAGAGGATGAGACCAACTAGAACTCTTCCACCAGGAAGAGTAACATTTGTATTCTAGTCAATCTCTTTTTACTAACTCTATAAATATCAATGTTGTTCTCTTTTATAGGTAATGCACATAAGCATAAGTTAAACGTGAATTGAGAGCAAAATAGCAAGGCAATTTTGCAAGCAATTTATGTGTGATTCAAGTGTGCAATCCTGAAGCTACTTGAACCACATAGAAGAACTAGATCCAAGTATCTGTCTCTTATTCTAGTTCAATTGCAGTAGGTGATTTAATATTGTACCTTTCAACTTTATCTAGAAGCAATTGTATTAGTTACATAGAGTTTCAAGTTAGAGTTAACTTGAAGGTATCGCAACAGTTGAGGCAATGTGTCACAATGGGATTAGAGTTAATCCTATGTTTACAAAAGAATTTTTTGTAAATGCAGTTTTTGGCTCGGTGATTTTAATGGAGAGTTTGGAAAAATCCCACTGGAAAGTAGGTCGTGGTATTTTTTTTTACCTTGTGTTCTTTAATTTCTGTACATATTATTTCGCAATAGTAGTAGTTGAAACACATTGAAGAACCAAGTCCTTCTATAATCAGGATAAACGGAAAATTAGGTACCACACAAATTATCCCTACACCTTCTTATGTGATATTGAAGTATAAAACATCACTAATGGTATTTGATCACGCCCAACTCTAGTCCTTAACAGATAAGCGGTCACTACAAATATAATTTGGTCTAAGAGTCTGGGGTCGTATCCCATAGAGAACTAAGTTTTAGCTTCAACTATTCACTATCACCAAGAAGACAAGCTCGAACCTCCTAAGTTATAAATATAAAGACTCTTATGTCTAACTAATTAACTAACAAATTGAAGAAATGAATTAAAAACTAAATATACTAAGGACTGGAGACAAGATTAAGGAGGCATAGAGTTAAGATTTTCCAATTGACGAAATCCTTCTCACTACATCTCATATAATACAGCATAAGTATTTTCTACTGATCGTGAGCATTTCAGGAGTCGTAATTCTCTTTCGAGCAACTACCACAATTTACTAGATATATTCTCTCAAACTATGCTAGCTGGCACTAGTTCATTACTCATTAAGATCACACCAAGGTTTCGGTATTTCTAATTCACCTTTAAACCCTCCGTATTGGTTTCTAATAAAAGTTAGGAGTGATGTTGTTCAACAACTACCCAAACATTTATCCTTTTTCAAGCAATACATAATGAATAGGCATTGTCAATTGAGAGCTCTTCAATCAACATAAGAATACCACAACTCAACTATATAAAAAAATGTACTAAGAATTTATGCTACAAAAGATTTTATCATAAGCGTACATAACAAATTTAGCTACTCGCAGTTATGCTAACAATTACGTTAATTTATGAAAGCATTAAACTACAGATTAAGAAAGAACAAAATAGAACTCGTGTGATTCACTGCCTCCAAGTGTTCCCATATTCTTCTTGACTCTCCAATAATGTTTTGACTCTGGAAAAAAGGTTTAGAACCACCTTTTTTATTTTGTGGGCGTGTAGGGTTGAAACTACCAAGATCTGGGCAATATAGGAAAAGTTTCCCGCTTCGGTGTTTTGAATCGCGCCTGGTGTGAAGCTGGGAGCCCAACTCTGTGTACCCTGAGGTCAAAAATCATACTCCTCTAAATTCTCTCATCTTACTATCACGATCCAAAATCCGTTAAAGGTCGTAATGGCTCTGGACACCACTGCCAGGCAAGCTAACACTAAATAGTTAATTAAATATTCTTCTTTTTTAAATCATAAATCTCCTTCATTTTAACTAATAAAAGATGAACTTTACAGCATAAGTAATAATATTTTTAATTTTTCAATATTGGATATTCCATACAGGACCCAGTATTACAAGTGCATGAGAATTTACTAGGAAATAAAATAAAATACAACAATTATCCAGAATACAAATTGGATAGGAGAAAAAATATAATTACTCTGAAGGAGACTCTGCTGGCTGCGGATCGTACATAAGATGGAACTCACCTAAGTTCCCGCATCAACCACGTTGTTGCGCCCACGAGGCCACTACATGTGTACATGCATGTACAATAAAATGTACAATAAGTGTAGTATAAGTAAAAAAATAACGCGTACCTAATCTAATCTCGAAGAAGTAGTGATGAGAGGCCGACTTCGGCACTTACTAAGGCCAATAATAATATAGCAATAATATGATTAATCATGAATTTTATAAAACGACAGTAAGCTCAATAACATGAGGCAAGTAAGTGATTTTTTTATTAATAGAGGATTTTAATTTTATTTTCATCTTTAAACAATTTTATCTCAGGCCAATGAGGTCACATCAATTATCAAAAACTCCCAAGCAATCAGTTAGGTCATGCGCAAATCATGCCGAGGTTGTACAACTCAATCCAATATAATATTTAAAATATGCACTGCCGGAGGATCGAACGGCGCGAACCATAGATGCATCTATGTAATCTACCGAGGTGTCCTGCCCGTTCCATAAAAATAAAAACACATTCAAACAGTCAACCAAGAATTCATCAAGGAGCAATTATCCAAGGAAACGACACTCTTCTTTTAACGGTCAAGAAAATGAAGTTTAACCTTTTAGAAATTTATTTATGAAGTTCTATATAATTTAACCAATTTAAATTGACAATAAGTTTACAAATATCGCAAGTATAGCATGCTTTTGGGTCCTAGTCTACCCGGACTTAAGTATAATAGTAGCTACGCACGGACTCTCATCACCTCGTGCGTATGTAGACCCTACAAATAGAAGCACATATTAAATTGTTTTACCTGTGGGATAAATTCCCTCTTACAAGTTTAGAAATGAGACTTACCTCGTCTTAAAACCCACTATCTGGTCACAATTTCGCTCTAAAGCCCCCAATTTGGTGCCATTCAATCCGAAACTAGTCATACAACATGCAAATTAATTAAAAAACATACTCTGATGCTTGAAATTTAATAATTTATAAAAAATCTCAGCTTCGCTCAAAAAGTTAGGAGTGGGTCCTACCTCTCGAAACCCGATGGAAACAAAAAATTCGATAATCCATTCCAATATGAGTTCAACCATACTAATTTTATCAAATTCTGGTAACAACTTGACCTCCAAATCTTGAATTTTCATTCTTGTAAAGTTTTGCAAAAATCTTTATTTATTCCATTTAAATCCGAAATAAATGATGAATATAACTATAAAATCATGAAGTGTGGTTAATTTAGGATATATAACACTTACCCCAATCTATATGGTGAAAATCGCATCAAAAATTGTTTCAATCCGAGCTCCATAGCTCCAAATATGCTAAAGGCCGGAACCTCGAAATATAGCTTCTGCCCAAGTGTTTACTATTCACGATCACGAAAAATGCTTCGCGATCACAAAGCACAACATTTTTAAGCCCAAAAGTTCCCCTTCGTGATTGCGGAAAACACTTCGCGGTTGCGAATAACAAATGCCCAGCTCTTCTGGATAGCCTCTAGTTTAATGGTCATAACGTTTTGTACTTGTAAATAGCTTAATATTATGAAAACTAGACTCCAAGGACTATAACTTTTATGATTTGCTAATCTCCTAGTTCCTTATAGATTACGAGATATAAGCTTTCAAAGTCAGCCCTGTGCAAAAAATAATTCTCTTCGCAATTTCCAAACTCTTCTCGGATAGGCTGTAGTGTACCCCTCATAACATTTTTTACATAACACCAATTCCCAAATGGTTTGATTTTCTAAAAACAGGACACAAATGGATAAAAATTATTGTTTTGGATCATCTCCATATTCCTTATAGATTGCAATATACAAGCTTCCGAAGTCGGGTGTGGGCAACAGAAACTTTCCTCTACACTATCGCGAAAGGCCATCTACGATCACGAATCACTAGCCAATTTCTCCCATTTTACTCATCGCGATCACGACCAATTCCCCGCGATCGTGTAGCACACCGTTGTAGCCAAAAACCAACAGCTTAAAATGGTCTAGAAATAAACCAAAATCATCCCGAGCCCCTCGGTACCCTGTCCGAACATACCAAGAAGTCTCAAAATATCACGGACCTAGTCAATATCTCAAATCACATCAAACAAAGCTAAAAACACGAATCACACCCCAATTCGAGTCTAATGAAACTAAAAAATTCTAATTTTTGCATTTGATGCCGAAACCTATCAAATCACATCCGATTAAATCAAATTTTGCACATAAGTCACATTCGACATTATGGAGTTACTCCAATTTTCAGAATGTGAATCCAACCCCAATATCAAAAAGTCCACTCCCGGTCAAACTTCTCAAAAATCTTCAAATTTATAACTTTTGCCAAATGACCTCGAAATGTCCTACGGACCTTCAAATCCACTTTCGAACGTGCTCCCAATACCAAAATTACCATATTGAGCTATTCCCAGACTCGGAATACCAATCAGACATCACTAACATTGAAATACATCTCAACTCAAATTTATGAAATTCTTCGAAAATGCCAACTTTTACAGTAGACGCCGAAACGCTCCTAAGTCATCCAAAACCCGATCCAGAAATACTCCCAAGTCAAAAATTATCATACGAACCTGTTGGAACCTTTGTATCCCAATTCCGAGATCGTTTACTCAAAAATCATACTTTAGTCAATTTTTCCAACTTAAAGCTTCTGAAATGAGAATTTTCTGTCCGAATCAACTCCGAACTTCCCGAAATTCAATTCCCACCATGAATGCAAGTCATAATACCTGAAGTGAAGCTACTAAAGGCCTCAAACCGCTGAATGACGCGCTAGACCTCAAAATGACTGATCGGGTCGTTACATTTAGCCTCAAATTATGCACAATCTTACCATATCACCTCTGCCAGATTCCTACACAAATAAATACCAAAATTAAGCTTGAGTCACAAATATTCACACTAAAATTAACAATATCAAGGCTTAATACAACGCAATTTATATGCAAAAACATGATTTTAGCATAACGTTAGTATTTTAGTCATTTAAAGAACAATTTATCAATAGTATTTTTTTTGTACCCACAACTAGATATCATCAGTTCAAGATGATCATCTATTTTCAATCAACTAATTCACACGAGCTCCAATATTCTTTCTTTTCATTTCTATCGTCGGTTATCCACTGTTCAACTCAATGCATCTAAATAAGGTATAAGCCCTTTCACTCCAAAAGCATGTACTAAAAGTTTTACAAAAATTAGCACGGTGTGATCCCCAAAGAGGATGGTCTTGGCGGAATATTCCTATTTTTTTTTTTATGATTTAGCAAAATCTCCCCCTTTTTTACTTGAACATCATAGCTTTTTACTTTTTAAAGCTTGAAATTATTATTTGATGGTGGAAGATAAAAGTTAATAATCAATTATTGCTAAAACCATTTGAATATTGATAATTTGTGCTTAAAATTGTAGTTCAGACATAGATTCTGGTGATTCTGTAAAAATATTAAAACTTCATTATTGGACATTAGTATGTGTTGAACAGCACAAAGTGAATCTTTTTGATTTGGTGTTATTCAACTAAATTGATGATTAGAGGTTGTTTGTAATTGTATTTAGAAGCTCTATTTGAAATTTAAGATCACTTGGAGCAGATTTTGGAGTTTTGATTGAAATTGAAGTTGTAAATTCAAAGTATACTTTGTTAAATTAACTCAGAAAAAATATATCAATATAGTAGACATCGATGAACAGCTAAACAGACAGGTAGAAAAAATATAACGTCAACTCTGTCGACGCAATAGAGAAATCTCTAAAGAGCAGAAGTATGACGATCGATAGACTTCAATGAGCAACTTAATAGATAGGTAGAATAATAATAGTATCAACTTTACTGGATTGATAGAAAAATCTCGAAGAGAAATAATCTCTCTATATATATATATATATACAATATAATCTATATCTATATCTATATATATATATATATTAAAGGAATAAAGTTACCATATATATAAGCATTATAATTAAGCCAATTGGCAAGCTATTAAAAAGTCATTTGGCAATATTAAAGAGAGTTTATAGGGATATTGTCAAATAAGGAAAAATTATATGCAATCCCATTTACCAAAATTAAATCTTTTATTATTCAATTCTTTTTTGAATCTTATATGGCAATCTAAAATTCAATTTTGTTATGAATCTTTAATTATTTTAATTTCGTTTAGACTCCTTCATTACCGTGAATATTATCAGTTAAAAGAGAGGTTGAGATAAATTTTAACTCTTATATGACTCAACTTTGATTTACCTTGAATACAATATCTTGCAGGTATGTATCTTTTTTAATTTAATGAGGTAGTCAATTTATATTTACTACAATATCATATAAAGTATTGCATATTATTTTCTCTTATAGTAGAATTTTGATGTGGAGAAAATTAGTTCAAGTATGAAAAGTAAATATAATTGTGAAAGATGAAAGTCAACCAATTATTGTAGTAAAAATAACATTTAAATGAGATTTTTGCATAGGCTGAGATAATTATCAAAGTACAAGAAAATAGCAAAGGTAATTTGTACATAAGAGTCACTGTATAAGAATGCTTGGGGCTTTTTTCAAAACATCTTTATGCTAGAGGTTAACTTTTTTGGTTTATAAAACTATACAAGTTCATTGTTTGCACTATACAAAATTTTTATAATTTATTCAGATGCTTTACTTGATAAAATATATTTAAGTTTTTCTTTTCAATTTTTTCTGCTTTATACCGGCAGAGTCAAGAAAGGACAACATCAAACAATTAAAATTACAACAAAATTAATCCAATCAAAGAGAATGAGAAGATCTCTGCTTATTCCTTTCATTCTACAAACATATGCTCAACGATAATACGTTATTTTTTCTAGAGTCAGAAATAAGATGGAAAGTACTACTTAATTTCGTTTTTTATTGCATTATTGTATTTATTTTGAGCATGAAGATAGTGGCACGGCCAGCGATTAATTAAAGTATATGTTACGCACTGTATGTATTTATATATCTTCTATATGTATGATTTGTTAAATCAAATCAACTCAAAACTTATCCAAACTTAAAAAAAAAAGATCAAATCCGGTTCAAGTTTTTAAATTGAAAACGAAAACTCCAAGATGAAAAAAAACACCTTGAGATTTCGGTGTAGTATAAAGTATCAACATATGTATATCTTTTTATACCGATTATTGAATTAAATATTAGATGAAATAATTATATAAAAATTTATAATAGGGGAAATAACATAGAAGATGGGGTGGATATACTTGGAGAGAATTTATATACGTTGAATTGATTAAAAGATAGAATAAAAATAATAAATAAATTAAAAAAATAAAATAATTTTGAGAAATAGTCATACAAGATAAAATTAAGTTAAATTTTATTGGTAATAGAAAACTATATTCATTATATTATATTAAATTGGTAAGTTACAAAAAAATTTATATTACAATTTAATAATACTAAGTAACGAATACTATAATTAGATAATCAAAGAAGAAGAAAAAAAGAATAAAATATAAATTTCATGGTTAATATTAACATATAAGACTAATTAACATTATGATGAGAAAAATCATATTACACTGTGATATAAATATAACCGAAATCTTAAAAAATAAAAAGTCATAAAGGAATAATCCTAAAAACAATTCCAAGTGATAGAGGTAAATTAAATATATTGATTAAATTGCTCAAATATTTTGTTAACAAATATAAATCATAATTTCATGATATATATATATATATATATATATATATATATATATATATATATTACACACAACATAATAATAATTTAAAATATTGGTAGATTTTTTATAAAGTTAAAGGTTTATCTCTTTATACTTTTGATGATTCAAAATTATAACTAAAATAAATATTATATTATTAACATACGAAATGAGTGGGATAAACTTAATATTAGGATATTTATGCTCAATAATACTCAAAAATATATATATTTTTTTAAAAATTATCCGCGCATCGTGCGGGTTCTAAGACTAGTATGACAATCTAGTAGATTTCGATAAACAATTTTAATCCGATAAAATAACCTTAAAGAACTTATGGAAATCGAGATCATTTTTTAAAACCACCAATTTTAAGACATTCCTCTAAAACTACCCAAAAAGTCCCTTTTATGTCATCATCCAAAATTTTGAATGTCAAACAACGCTAAGTAATAATTAACAGGCAGAGAAGTGGCCAGAGTTAAAGTAATTAGGCATCCAACAATTAAATTACGTTTAAGTTGCAATTAAATACTGATTTTGACTTAAAATAATTGAAGCAAACCTTAGTCGGGGAATGGTGGTGCCCCCACCACAAACCAACAATGAACGGTATAGTCGTTAGAATTTCATTCTTCTTGGCAATGATTTTAAAACATATTCATATATACTATCATTATTTAAGTACTGCACTTGTTAACCTTGAAAATCATGTAAGTAGTCAAGTGATAACAAGATATATTAAACAAAAATCCTTGTGTTAATATTATTCACTGAAACAGGTTATAGATAATTAACTTTTTAAAAATAGATCAAATATCGATAAGAATTATATTATCCACTTAAAAACTAGATAACCAATTGGGATTCCTAGAAACCAATTGGGCCTCAAGTTTTGAAGATTACAAATTTTATAAAAAATATTAATATTCAAGAAACCATGAATAATATTAATATTCATATTATCTGCTTGTTAACTCATTTTCAACATCTATTAAATATAAATCGTATCGAATATTTTATTCGTTTTTACATTATTAATTTTTGATCTGCCTCCAACCCGACCCATTTGTTTGTCACTCCATAAGAGTCGTGCACTTGGTATCCATTTGTTTTGCTTACATTTGATGGTTCATTAGTGTAAGACCATTATTATCCTGCGCTTCCTTAAATCTCGCACTGTCGCACGTAACAAGCCTTTTCTACTGTTCACCACTTTTGGTATTGTATGGTAGGATTGTTGTGATTCATTCACGCATATTAAAAAGTCTTTGGCTTAGTGCTAAAAATGAGGAATCTATGCCAAAAAATTTTTTTACCTCTCAATTCTTATATTAACACTATTCAGTGCGAATTCCAAGTAATGAATGTATGAACTAAAAAGGTGGCGCAATAAAGTTGGTCCTCATCGTTGATAGTGGAAGGTTACAAATTACTGTACGAAAATTAGTGGTATCTCAAAAGGGTATATCCATCTTAGTTTGAAATGTTTTTCCTTTTTGAAATATTATTTATATTTATTTATTATTTAGTAATTATTTTACATTTAATAGAGTCAAACTAACCGTTAGAGAACTAAAGACACATTTTTTAAAATAACCTTATGAATCATCTTTTTCCTTCTATACGTTAGGATTTCTTTCTTGAATTTTTTGCTAGTTCTGTTCTCAGTTTAATAACTGGAAAAACTTATTGAATCCCGAGAAATACACTTAATTATATTTATTATTGTGTAGACAAAATATCCGTAAGGACAACACGTCTCAAACTTTGATAAACCATATTCTCCCGAATCAAACATTTTTCCAACAATAACTAGCTAGTGCTTTCTGCGTAAACACAAGCGAATAGATAAGACATTCAAAGCAGAAAGCAATAGATAAGTCTCCTCTCCTTTTTGCTTTTGAGTCTGTCAAATCAAAGCCATGAAACTTGCTACATGCTAGTAGATAAATTATGGCCCGGTTCCAAATTCAGCATAGGATTTGGACGCGTGTGAAGTAAGCTAATCCAAAATAGGAAAAATATTGCAACTCTGAGCTGTGCATGAAGCCATAAAAGAGAAGTTTTGGTCAAGAAAAGGAGATAAGCTAGCTAGCATTTTGGTTCCCTAGCTTTTCCTTTGAGGGATAAGTATCAACTGTGGAGTACTTAATTTTGGTTAATGAGATGGAGACTGAAAAGCTACTTTTTGTGGCTTAGTGCATGAGAAGAGCAATTGACATTATTCTAATGTAGACTTATTGCATGCCTCATATCATATGAAGGCTCTTTCTCTAAGGTCATGAATAATTTCTTTGCGCTAATACTTAATGCAGTACTTCATTATTACAACCTTATGGGCTACGACCACCTACAATCCATGATTACAGGGGCGCATCTATAGACAATATTATGGGTTACGTGAACCTATCATTTTTTGGTAAAATTAAATATTTTATTTATATATTTTTTAAAATTAATATAATATTAACTTTATACACCTATGCTCCAAGAAAATTGAATGATGAACTTGGTTGAATGTTGAATAATTTACCAAGAGGAATGAAGATCAATTCTCACTTAATATTTTTTTTTTCTCTTTTGTTTTAGTAGTACATTCGTGTACTAAAAATTCTAAATTCATCTCTACCCATGAGTAAAGTTTTTAGAAGTGATGATTATACAATTTAATAGTAAAAGGTGTATATATATATATATATATATATATATATATATATATATACACCTCCGTAAGACGTCGTTACGGCACCTAGTTTCTAAGACTAGGTAAACCTAACAATTGTAGAATAATTGAATAACAACAGAAAAAACTGCTAAACCTTAACAATATATAGATAAAGCTAAAAAACCGCCCCTCGACATAAAGAAGTAAAACCAACAATTTGAGTATAAACCATTCCGAAAGACCCGGTAGTCACAAGTCACAAGCTCTAAGAAAGTGTTCTAACTGGCTCTATACATCAGCGTCACGAAATAAATAAAGAAGAAACAACATAAATGATAGAAGGGGACTCCGAGGTCTGTGGACGCTAGTAGATATACCTTGAAGTCTCTGAAGCAGCAACAAGTATGCTCAACTAGTAGGGGGCTGGTAAGAGGTACCTAGGTCTGCACACAAAATATGTACAGAAGAGTAGCATGAGTACACCATAAGTAAGTGTCAACCCTAACCTTAGTAGAGTAGTGACAAAGTCAGGTCATGGCCCTACTGAAATAAAACAATTTATGGCAGAAGATATAACAGGATAATAAAAGGCTGAAAATCTAACAAAAAAGAATTTATGAAAGGAAATAACCAACACGTAGGGATAAACAACATGGGTGCTCCCGAGATACCATCTCGTACTCCTAAAAGTAAATGCTAAACATGGAATCTCATGAGGTACCGCCTCATAGTTCCAAAAGTAAATATGCGATAGGAGAATTCCTGAGGTACCTGCTCGTAGTCCCAAAAGTAAATATGCGACAGGAGATCTCCCGATGTATCGCCTCATAGTCCCAAAAGTACATATGCAATGAGGAACTCTCGAGGTACCGCCTCGTAGTCCCAAAAGTAAATATGCAACGAGGATCTCCGAGGTACCGCCTCAAAGTCCTAAAAGTAAACACACAGCTCAAAACCAATAGAAACAACAGTTAAGAGCAAGAATCCTACAGTTTAAGACTAAATACAAATCAAAGAAAGGGCATAATTTCAACTAAGCATGCTCCGCAGATTTCAAATAGGTATTTAAGACACGTAGACATGCGATACTAGGTTAAACATGATAACTAAACATGCTGGGATAACTCACTTAAATTATAACGGGTTACTATTTAGTAAAAAACAGATTTTACAATAATTAGCCCGTATACGCACCCGCCACCTCGCGTACACGAAACTAAGATATCATAGAAGTGATACAACAGTAACAAATCCTAAGGAAATTTACCTCATACATGGTTAGGAAAACCACTTACCTCAAACCAAGCTCAACCAGTCAACAAGAATGCCTTTTCCTCGACTTTTCGACTGTGAATGACCCAAATCTAGCCAAAAGAAATGACATACTGTAAATATAACTATAAGATACCAATCTAATTAATAAAATCAAGACTTTTATAAAAAATTGGAAAATCGCCTCAAAAGGTCAACCCGGTCCCACGTCTCAGAATCTAGTAAAACTCACAAAAATCCAAACTCCCATTCAACCACGAGTTCACCCATACAAAAATTACTCAAATCTAATACCAAAATCTCAATCAAAACCCAAAAATTTGGTTGAAGAACTTTTCAACTTTTCCCCAAATTTCTCAACCTAGATCTTAAATTAGAAGACGAAATTAACAATAGATTAGTGGAATATAACCAAAAATTATTTAAGAATCATTACCCAATCGTTGCCTTTGAAAATCTGTCAAAATTTCGCCTAAATCTGACCTCTTTATCTTAAGTTATAAAGAAAATGGCAAACCCTCGATTTTGAAAGGTTTATATTTGCTCACGTAAATCCTTCTTCGTGAATGTGGAAATTCCCTAGCATTCGCGAAGCACAAAAATCTAATGACCAAAAATCTTCTTACGCGAACCCGAGGGACCTCTCGCGAATGCGGAGCTTTACTTACCATACCTTTCGCGAATGCGGGACCTTCAGTGCGAATGCGTAGGATAAATGTCTAAAACCCCATATGACCATTCCTCTACGCGAACGCATAACAACTATCATGAACACATAGACTCAATGTTCCACAGCTTCATAAATGCGGGAACCACATCGCGAATGCAAAGTAAAACTCAGCTGGCCTCCCAGATAACTTGCGCGAATGTGAGACCTCTATCGCGAATGCGGTGAATGAAACTAGAAACTGAAGCACTAGATTTTATGCAATTTCAACAAGTACAAATCTAGTGCGATAACCACCCGAAATCTACTCGAGGCCCTCCTCAACCAAACATACCAACAATAACCAAAAACTCATACAAACTTAGTCGAGCCTTTATAACATCAAACAACTCTAAAAACACGAATCATACTCTAATTAATGTTTAATGAACTTTGAAACTTCAAACTTCTACAAACAATGTCGAAACCTATCAAATTACGTTCCATTGACCTCAAAGTTTTCACACAATTCATATTTGACATTAAAGACCTATTCTAACTTCCAGAACCGGAATTCAACCCCGATATCAAAAATTTCACTCCTGGTCAAACTTCCCAAAAATTAATTTTTTGCCATTTCAAGCCTATTCAAGTATGGACCTCCAAATCACAATCCGGATAGGCCTCTAAGTCCAAAATCACCCAATATAGCCAACGAAACTGGCGAAACTCCATTCCAGAGTTGTATTCACACCGTTCCAACTACGATCAAATTCCTAGAACTTAAGCTTTTATTTTAGGGACTAAGTGTCTCTACTCACTCCTAAACAAAAAACAAAGCCTCCCGACAAGTCACATAAGCATAAAATAGTACAGATGAAGAAGTAAATAGGGGATCGGGGCTAATACACTCAAAACAACTGGTCGGATCATTACATCCTCTCCCTCTTAAAATAATCGTTTGCCCTTGATCGAGCATAGTGAGATACCAGAAGTGATGAAAAGATGAGGATAACGGCTGCACGTACCATGCTCGATCTCCCAAGTCACCTCCTCGATCGACCGACCCCTCCACTGAACCTTCACTGAACAAATGTTCTTTAACCTAAGCTTTCAATCCTGCCTGTCCAAAATGGCCACTTGTCACGACCCGGATTTCCCACCATCGGGGTCATGATGGTGCCTACTAAATGAAAGCTAGGCAAGCCAAATATTAATTACAACTCCATTAATTACCAATCCTTATTATTAAAACAAATAAATTACAGCGGAAGACTTAGTCAAATATGATAAAGAAAATCCAAATCTGATACACTACCCAAGATTGGTGTCACAATACTCACGAACTTCTAAGAATAATACACATAATTGTCTGAAAGAAAATACAAGCTGTTTATCTCGATTATATGAGATAATGGAATGAAAAACATAGATAGAAGAGACAACGGGTCCTGCGGACGCCTGCAAGGCTACCTCGTAGTCTCAGTAGTCGAAAAATCCACAAGTCGCTAGTGTCGTTGCTGCTGTCCGTAACCTGTATCTACGCAAAAAGAGCGCAGAGTGTAGTATCAGCACAACCGACCCCATGTGCTGGTAAGTGCCTGGCCTATCCCAGCGAACTAGTGACAAGGCTAAGGCCAGTCACCCACCTAAACCTGTACAGTTGCAATATAGATATATGTATATATACAATACATTTATAAAGAAATACTCTGCTCTGAAATAATATTCAACAACTCAAGATATCCAAAATAATCTTACTTTCATGTCTCAATTTCCTCTTTCATTTCATGTCTCGTGGTAGGCGTACCACCCGCTCCCAACTATCACAGTAATTATCTCTTGTGGTAGGCGTACCACCCGCTCCCAATATATCAGTAATTATATCTTGTGGTAGGCGTACCACCCGCTCCCAAATATATCAAAATTATATCTTGTGGTAGGCGTACCACCCGCTCCCAATATATCAAAAATTATATCTTGTGGTAGGCGTACCACCCGCTCCCAATATATCAAAAGGCTACCGGCAACTATGGCCAATGCCAAGATTTAAATCACTTCGTGGTCGGCGTACCACACGATCCCATTTCTTATTATATATAAGTGGTCGGCGTACCACACGATCCCATTTCATAAATATATATATATTATCGGCATTTAGCCAATAATCTCTATATCAACAATATTTATAATTACCGGTTTTTAAACCAATAATTTATAATAGTTTCAACAATTTACCTTCATTACCGGTATAACACCAATAATTCTTATTCAACAATTTATTCATAACTAAATTCATATTCCTACAAACTAGGATAGAACAAACACTTACCTCGAAAGTTCACGAACGATTCAATCCGTAGCAATGCCTTTTCCTTTCGAATTTGACTTCAATCCAACCGTATCTATACACAATTGATTTCATATCATCAATTCCACTTAACAAACTAGTTCATATTGCTAAATATGATTTTTACAACATTCTGCCCGGAATAGTAAAAATCGACCCCGGGCCCACATAATCGAAACTCAAGTTTCGGACCAAAATAAGTTCACCCAATCCTCCATGAGTTCAAATATACAATTTGTTCTTAAATTCGACTCCAAAACGAAGTCTAGATCGTAAATTCATTGAAAACCCTCACTATACTAAATTCTCAATTTTTCTACCCATTTACACCTATTTAGGCTTAGGAATTCAAATAATATTGATGGAAAATGAAGAAAACGAGTTAAGAATCACTTACCCAAGAAGTTTAATGAAGAATCGCTCAAAAACCGTCCAAAAAGTTGTGGAGAAGAGAGTGTTTTGTGAAAAATGGGAACAATCCCGTAAGTGTTCTGTTTTGGGATTAAATTCACTGGGCAATAATTTCTTCATCGCGTTCGCGACACCCCGGTCGCGTTCGCGATGAAGAAACGATGTTACACATCGCGTTCGCATAGAGTCGGTCGCGAACGCGAAGAGAAAATTCTGAGGGCTTACAATTTGGTCTACGCGTACGCGAGATAGTCCACGCGAACGCGTAGAGAAAAAGGGTTGGTTTAATTTTTACACTACGCGAACGCGTGAAGTAGTACGCGATCGCGATGAAGGGAAACAGCTGGGCATCGCGAACGCGACCAGAAGGACGCGAACGCGTTGAAGAGAAGAAATTGTCCATCGCGAACGCGAGTGACTGGACGCGAACGCGTTGAAGGAATAAGTTGACCATCGCGAACGCGACCACCGGGACGCGAACGCGATGAAGAATTGTCTGCTGCAGATTTCTGCAGTTTTTCTTAAGTTCAAAAACACCCCGAACCACCTCCGAAACACTCCCGAGCATTCGGGGCTCCAAACCAAATATGCACACTAACTCAAAAACATCATACGAACTTGCTCGCGCGATCAAATCGCTAAAATAACATCAAAATCCATGAATTGAGCCTTAAAACTCAAGAATCCTTTCAAATTTTCATAATTTCCAAACTTTCCAATTTAAGGCCGAAACACGTCAAACGACGTCCGTTTTCAACCAAACTTTACAGGAAGCGCTTAACCAATATATATGACTTGTACCGGGCGTCGGAACCAAAATACGAGCCCGATACCAGTACTTTTTAATAAAAATTCAGTTTCATTTTCCTTAAACATTTTCAGAAAACAATTTAACAGAAAAATTCTTTTATCGGGGTTCTAGACCTCGGATTTCAATTCCGGACATATGCCCAAGTTCCATATTTTTCTACGGATTTTCTGAAATAGTCAAATCACGGATCCGGGTCCGTTTACCGAAAATGTTGACCAAAGTCAACCATATCAATATTAATATCAAAATTCTTCTACTTTTTCACATATTTCACATATTTCAACATAAATCTTTTCCAGCTTTGTGCCCGGACTGTGCACGCAAATCGAGGCAACTATAAATGAGGTTTTCAAGACCTCAAAAGCTCGGAATGATTAAATAAACAAGTGATGACCCTTTGGGTCGTCACAATCTCCACCTCTAAAACAACCGTTCGTCCTCGAACGGACAAAAGAAAGAAGTACCTAAGTCAGGAAACAAGTGTGGGTAGCGGCTCCGCATATCAGACTCGGACTCCCAGGTCGATGCCTCAGGAGGCTGGCCTCTCCACTGAACACGCACAGAAGGATAACTCTTCGACCTCAACTGTCGCCGGTCTAGAATGGCTACCGGCTCCTCCTCGTAAGATAGATCATTGTCCAATTGGACATTACTGAAGTCTAACACATGTGTGGGATCGCCGTGGTATCTCCGAAGCATAGATACATGAAAAACCGGATGCACGGCTGATAAGCTAGGCGGCAAAGCTAATCTGTAAGCCACCCCTCCCACTCTGTCTAGAATCTCAAATGGACCAATATACCTAGGGCTGAGCTTGCCCTTCTTCCCAAACCTCATCACGCCCTTCATAGGCGACACCCGAAGCAATACTCGTTCACCAACCATGAAATCTACATCTCGAACCTTACGATCCGCATAAGTCTTTTGCCTAGACCTGAGCTGAACGCAATCTCTCCTGAATAGTCTTGACCTTATCTAAGGCCTCCTGAACTAGATCCGTACCCAACAACCGAGCCTCTCCCGGTTCAAACCATCCAATTGGTGATCGACATCGCCTACCATATAACGCCTCATACGGAGCCATCTGGATGCTAGATTGGTAACTGTTATTGTAGGCGAACTCTGCTAATGGCAGAAACCGGTCCCACGAACCTCCGAAATCAATAACACAGGCTCGAAGCATGTCCTCAAGAATCTGAATAGTCCTCTCGGACTGGCCATCCGTCTGAGGATGAAATGCTGTACTCAACTGAACCTCGGTGCCTAACTCCTGCTGGACCGCTCTCCAGAACCGCGAGGTAAACTGCGTTCCCCGATCAAAGATAATAGATACTGGCACCCCATGGAGACGAATAATCTCCCTAATGTAAACCTCCGCTAACCTCTCCGATGAGTAGGAGACAGATACTGGAATAAAGTGTGCTGACTTGGTCAACCTATCAACAATGACCCAAATAGCATCAAATTTCCGTCTAGTCAAAGGAAGTCCAGTAACGAAATCCATAGTGATCCGCTCCCATTTCCACTCGGGAATTTCAATCCTTTGGAATACACCACCAGGTCTCTGGTGCTCATATTTCACCTGCTGACAATTTAGACACCGAGCGACATACGCAACGATATCTTTCTTCATTCTGCGCCACCAATAGTGTTGCCGTAAGTCCTGGTACATCTTCGCGGCACCCGGGTGAATAGAATACCGTGAGCTGTGGGCCTCCGCTAAGATTAACTCTCGAATTCCTTCGACATTGGGCACACAAACTCGACCCTGCAATTTCAATATCCCATCATCATCTAGATTTACCTGTGTGGCACCTCCCCGCTGTACTGTATCTCTCAACTCACGCAAATGAGGATCATCAAATTGCCTCTCACGGATACGCTCTAATAAAGAAGAATGAGCGACCGTGCGGGCTAACACCCTGCTAGGCTCAGAAATGTTTAATCTCACGAACCGATTGGCTAAGGCCTGGACGTCTAGAGCCAATGGTCTCTGACTGACCGGAATATATGCAAGACTACCCATGCTGGCGGACTTTCTACTCAATGCATCGGCCACCACATTGGCCTTACCTGGGTGATATAAAATAGTAACATCATAGTCTTTTAGCAACTCTAGCCACCTTCTCTGCCTCATATTCAACTCTTTCTGCTTAAACAAATACCGAAGACTCTTATGATCGGTGTACACTTCACATGCTACACCATACAAATAATGCCTCCAGATCTTCAATGCGTGAATAATCGCCGCCAATTCTAGATCATGCACTGGATAGTTCTTCTCATGAATCTTCAACCGCCTCGAAGCATAGGCAATAACCTTGCCATCCTGCATTAACACTACACCAAGCCCAATACGGGAAGCATCACAATAAACAGTATAAGGTCACGTACCTGTGGGTAAAACCAATACCGGTGGTGTGGTCAAGGTTGTCTTGAGCTTTTGAAAGCTCGCCTCACATTCATCGGACCATTCAAATTGAACACCCTTCTGGGTCAATCTGGTCAGTGGGGTTGCAATAGAAGAAAATCCTTCTACGAATCGGCGGTAATAACCCGCTAACCCCAAGAAACTCCGAATATCCGTGGCTGATGTCGGTCTAGGCCAGCTCTTGACTGCCTCAATTTTCTTTGGATCAACCTGAATACCTGCTGCCGTCACAATATGACCCAAGAATGCAACTGAACTTAGCCAAAATTCACACTTTGAAAATTTTGCATATAGTCGGCTATTTTTCAGAGTCTACAAAGCCACTCTGAGATGTTGGTCATGCTCATCCTGACTGCGGGAATATATTAATATGTCATCAATGAAGACTATTACAAACAAGTCTAAATAAGGCCGGAACACCCGATTCATTAATTCCATAAAAGCTGCTGGGGCATTTGTCAACCCAAAAGACATGACCGGAAATTCATAATGTCCATACCGAGTGCGGAACGCGGTCTTAGGGACATCAGATGCCCTAATCTTCAGCTGATGATAGCCAGATCTCAAATCTATCTTTGAAAATACCTTGGCACCCTGAAGCTGGTCAAATAAATCATCAATTCGCGGAAGTGGATATTTATTTTTGATAGTCACCTTGTTTAACCGTCGATAGTCAATGCACATTCTCATCGAACCATCTTTCTTCTTTACAAATAATACAGGTGCACCCCACGGCGAAACATTGGGTCTAATGAAACCCTTTTCAAGTAAATCCTACAACTGTTCCTTCAATTCTTTTAACTATGGCGGAGCCATACGATATGGGGGAATGGAAATGGGCTGAGTGCCTGGAGCCAAGTCAATGCAAAAATCAATGTCCCTATCGGGCGGCATACCTGGCAAGTCTGAAGGAAATACTTCAGGAAATTCGCGAACCACAAGCACAGAGTCAATAGAAGGAACTTCAGCACTAGAATCACGGACATAGGCCAAATAAGCCAAGCATCCCTTTCCAACCATACGCTGAGCTTTGACATAAGAAATAACATTACGGCTAGTATGACCTGAAATTTCTTTCCACTCTATACGAGGCGAATTTGGCAGAGCTAAAGTCACAGTCTTGGCATGGCAATCTAAAATAGCATGATACGGAGATAGCCAGTCCATGCCTAGTATAATATCGAAGTCCACCATATTTAGGAGTAATAAATCAGCACGGGTCTCAAGACCCTCAATTACTATAATACATGACCGATGAACTCGATCAACCACAATAGAGTCGCCTACTGGTGTAGACACATGAACAGGAACACTCAGTGGATCACCGGGCTGAATCAAGTATGGTGCAAAATAGGAAGACACATACGAATATGTAGACCCAGGGTCAAATAATGCTGATGCCTTTCTATCACAAACCAAAATAATACCTGTAATGACGGCATCGGAAGACTCAGCCTCTGGTCTGGCGGGAAGTGCATAACATCGGGGCTGTGCCCCACCACCCTGAGCAGTATCTCTAGGACGATCAGCTGCTGGCTGGTCTCTACCTCTATCGGTCCGAGCTCCACCTCTATGACCTCTACCTCCACCTCTATGTCCTCTACCTCCGCCTCTAGCCGGCCTGGGCAGGCTGTGAGGGAACTGGGGCCTGAATCATGGCACGAGAACCCTGCTGGTGAGATCTGTCGGAAGCTCGAGGGCAATACCTTGCAATGTGCCTAAGATCACCGCACGTAAAACAAGCCCTCGGCCGCTGAAAATGGCGAAGTGGTGGTGCACTGATAGGCTGCTGATCAGAGTAGCGTGGCTGAGAATTACGATCACCTGAAGCATCATGAGAAACCTGAAGAGCTGACTGATAAGGCCTAGGAGGATGGCCTCTATCATAAAAATCTCTATCTCCGGACGAGGTACCACTGAATCTACCCGAATTACGAGATCTCTTATCTGATCCATGTCTCGCTCCCTGTGACAGAGCCATCTCTATCCGGCGGGCTGCATTAGCCGCCTCCTGAAAAGTGATTTCAGTTCCTGCACCCATAGCCATCCGTAGCCGAATTGGCTGATTCAAGCCATCAATAAACCTCCTCACTCTCTCCCGCTCTGTGGGAAGTATGATAACAGCATGACGAGCCAGGTCCACGAACCTAGTCTCGTACTGTGTGACAGACATAGAACCCCGATGAAGACGCTCAAATTGTCTGCGCATAAACTCCCGCTGAGTTGCTGGAAGGAACTTCTCCAAGAATAATTCTGCAAACTGCTCCCAAGTCAAAGATGACGATCCCGCTGGCCTGGTTAGACAATAATCTCTCCACCAAGTCTTGGCGGAACCGGATAACCGAAAAGTAGCAAAATCCACACCATTTGTCTCCACAATACCCATAGTACGGAGAACTTCGTGGCAGCTGTATAGGAAGTCCTGTGGATCCTCTGAAGGAGTGCCACTGAATGTGGTAGTGAACAGCTTGGTAAACCTGTCCAATCTCCATAACGCATCAGCAGACATAGCTGCACCATCATTAGACGGAGTCGCAATAATAGGTCGAACCGCCTCAGCTGGCTGAATCACAGGATCTTGAGCCTGGGGAATTACTGGCTCTGGAGTGCGCGTAGCAGGAGTCTGATTACCTCCTCCAGCCTGAGAAGTGGCTGGTGCTACCGGTAATAAACCTGCTCTGGTGACATGATCCATAAAACATGCTATCCGGACCAGAGCATCCTGAAGGTCCGGTGAAAATAAAGCTCCTCCTGGGACCTGAGCTGGGCCTACTGGAGCTGCTGGGGCTGGAATTTCCTCCTCTATATGGACTTGAGGTTCTGCCACTCGTGCTGCTGGTCGGGGCTGAGCTCTGCCCCTACCTTGTCCTCTAGGACGACCTCGACCTCGACCTCTACCCCTAGCAGGAGCTGCCGCTGCTGGGACCTCGGGCTGCTGGTCAGTAGATGAGGATGCACGTGTCCTTACCATCTGCGGAAGAACAGAGTAGAAGTTCAATTAACATTCAAAAGATCAAGTCGCACGACCGGAAAGAATAAAGAGAATATTTTCCTAACTCTGTAGCCTCTGGAGGATAAATACAGACGTCTCCGTACCGATCCTTCAGACTCTACTAAGGTTGTTCGTGAGTTGTGAGACCTGTGCAACCTAGTGCTCTGATACCAACTTGTCACGACCCGGATTTCCCACCATCGGGGTCATGATGGCGCCTACTAAATGAAAGCTAGGCAAGCCAAATATTAATTACAACTCCATTAATTACCAATCCTTATTATTAAAACAAATAAATTACAGCGGAAGACTTAGTCAAATATGATAAAGAAAATCCAAATCTGATATACTACCCAAGATTGGTGTCACAATACTCACGAACTTCTAAGAATAATACACATAAATGTCTGAAAGAAATACAAGCTGTTTATCTCGATTATATGAGATACAGAATGAAAAAGCATAGATAGAAGAGACAACAGGTCCTGCGGACGCCTGCAAGGCTACCTCGTAGTCTCGGTAGTCGAAAAATCCACAAGTCTCTATTGTCGCTGCTGCTGTCCGTAACCTGTATCTGCGCAAAAAGAGCGCAGAGTGTAGTATCAGCACAACCGACCCCATGTGCTGGTAAGTGCCTGGCCTACAAGGCTAAGGCCAGTCACCCACCTAAACCTGTACAGTTGCAATATAGATATATATATATATATATATACAATACATTTATAAAGAAATACTCTGCTCTGAAATAATATTCAACAACTCAAGATATCCAAAATAATCTTACTTTCATGTCTCAATTTCCTCTTTCATTTCATGTCTCGTGGTAGGCGTACCACCCGCTCCCAACTATCACAGTAATTATCTCTTGTGGTAGGCGTACCACCCGCTCCCAATATATCAGTAATTATATCTTGTGGTAGGCGTACCACCCGCTCCCAAATATATCAAAATTATATCTTGTGGTAGGCGTACCACCCGCTCCCAATATATCAAAAATTATATCTTGTGGTAGGCGTACCACCCGCTCCCAATATATCAAAAGGCTACCGGCAGCTATGGCCAATGCCAAGATTTAAATCACTTCGTGGTCGGCGTACCACACGATCCCATTTCTTATTATATATATGTGGTCGGCGTACCACACGATCCCATTTCATAAATATATATATATTATCGGCATTTAGCCAATAATCTCTATATCAACAATATTTATAATTACCGGTTTTTAAACCAATAATTTATAATAGTTTCAACAATTTACCTTCATTACCGGTATAACACCAATAATTCTTATTCAACAATTTATTCATAACTAAATTCATATTCCTACAAACTAGGATAGAACAAACACTTACCTCGAAAGTTCACGAACGATTCAATCCGTAGCAATGCCTTTTCCTTTCGAATTTGACTTCAATCCAACCGTATCTATACACAATTGATTTCATATCATCAATTCCACTTAACAAACTAGTTCATATTGCTAAATATGATTTTTACAACATTCTGCCCGGAATAGTAAAAATCGACCCCGGGCCCACATAATCGAAACTCAAGTTTCGGACCAAAATAAGTTCACCCAATCCTCCATGAGTTCAAATATACAATTTGTTCTTAAATTCGACTCCAAAACGAAGTCTAGATCGTAAATTCATTGAAAACCCTCACTATACTAAATTCTCAATTTTTCTACCCATTTACACCTATTTAGGCTTAGGAATTCAAATAATATTGATGGAAAATGAAGAAAACGAGTTAAGAATCACTTACCCAAGAAGTTTAATGAAGAATCGCTCAAAAACCGTCCAAAAAGTTGTGGAGAAGAGAGTGTTTTGTGAAAAATGGAAACAATCCCGTAAGTGTTCTGTTTTGGGATTAAATTCACTGGGCAATAATTTCTTCATCGCGTTCGCGACACCCCGGTCGCGTTCGCGATGAAGAAACGATGTTACACATCGCGTTCGCATAGAGTCGGTCGCGAACGCGAAGAGAAAATTCTGAGGGCTTACAATTTGGTCTACGCGTACGCGAGATAGTCCACGCGAACGCGTAGAGAAAAAGGGTTGGTTCAATTTTTACACTACGCGAACGCGTGAAGTAGTACGCGATCGCGATGAAGGGAAACAGTTGGGCATCGCGAACGCGACCAGAAGGACGCGAACGCGTTGAAGAGAAGAAATTGTCCATCGCGAATGCGAGTGACTGGACGCGAACGCGTTGAAGGAATAAGTTGACCATCGCGAACGCGACCACCGGGACGCGAACGCGATGAAGAATTGTCTGCTGCAGATTTCTGCAGTTTTTCTTAAGTTCAAAAACACCCCGAACCACCTCCGAAACACTCCCGAGCACTCGGGGCTCCAAACCAAATATGCACACTAACTCAAAAACATCATACGAACTTGCTCGCGCGATCAAATCGCTAAAATAACATCAAAATCCATGAATTGAGCCTTAAAACTCAAGAATCCTTTCAAATTTTCATAATTTCCAAACTTTCCAATTTAAGGCCGAAACACGTCAAACGACGTCCGTTTTCAACCAAACTTTACAGGAAGCGCTTAACCAATATATATGACTTGTACCGGGCGTCGGAACAAAAATACGAGCCCGATACCAGTACTTTTTAATAAAAATTCAGTTTCATTTTCCTTAAACATTTTCAGAAAACAATTTAACAGAAAAATTCTTTTACCGGGGTTCTAGACCTCGGATTTCAATTCCGGACATATGCCCAAGTTCCATATTTTTCTACGGATTTTCTGAAATAGTCAAATCACGGATCCGGGTCCGTTTACCGAAAATGTTGACCAAAGTCAACCATATCAATATTAATATCAAAATTCTTCTACTTTTTCACATATTTCACATATTTCAACATAAATCTTTTTCCAGCTTTGTGCCCGGACTGTGCACGCAAATCGAGGCAACTATAAATGAGGTTTTCAAGACCTCAAAAGCTCGGAATGATTAAATAAACAAGTGATGACCCTTTGGGTCGTCACACCACTAGCTCCTCAATATAAGACAAACCCTTGTCCAACTGGACTGAGCTGAAATCCAACACATGAGACAGATCACTGTGATACTTCTGGAGCATAGAAACATGGAATATCGGATGAACTCATGCTAGACTGGGAGGAAAAGATAGCTCATAAGCAACCTACCCAACTCTCTGCAACACCTCAAATGGGCCAATAACCTTAACCTCAGCTTTCCATTCCTCCCTAACCTTATAACACCCTTCACGGTGAAACCCGGAGCAAGAACTGCTCTTCAACCATGAATGCAATATCGCGAACCTTCCGATCCACATAACATTTCTATTTGAACTGGACTGTGCAAAGTTGACCCTGAATCACCTTAACCTTTTCCAAAGCATCTTGAACCAAGTTTGTACCCAATAATCTATCATTGCCTGGCTTGAACCAACCCCACTAGAGACCAACACTGTCTACCATACAAAGCCTTATACGGGGACATCTGGATACTCGATTAATAACTGTTGTAGGAAAACTCCGTAAGGGGCAAGAATTGATCACAATGCACAGAGCATATCCTCCAGTATCTGAATAGTGTTCTCAGACTAGTCTGTCCGTCTATGGGTGACATGTTATGCTCAACTCAACTCGAGTACCTAACTCATGTTATACGGCCAACCAAAACTATGATGTAAACTGTGTACCCCGGTCAGCGATGATACATACTGGCATGCCATGGAGCCTAACAGTCTTATAGATATAAACTCGAGCCAGTTGCTCGGAAGAATAAGTAGTCATCACTGGTTCAAAGTGAACTGACTTGGTCAACCTATCCACAATCACCCAAACTGCATCGAACTTTCTCTAAGTTTGTGGGAGCCCAACAAAAAATCCATAGTGATCCGCTCCCATTTCCACTCCAGAATCTCTAGCTTCTGAAGGAATCCAACTGATCGTTGATGCTTATACTACACTTGCTGGTAATTTGCGCATTGACCTACATACTCTACTATGTAATTTTTCATTCTCCTCCACCAATAATATTATCTCAAGTCCCGATACATATTTGTGGCACTCAGGTGAATGGAGTACCACGAATTGTGAGCCCTCTAAAGAATCAACTCAAGCAAACCATCTATATTGGGTACACATAGCCTGCCTTGCATCCTCAATGCACCATCATCTCCAAAAATGACCTCCTTAGCATCCCCATGGTGAACCGTGTCCTTAAGGACAAAAAGATGGCGGTCATCTTACTGATGCTTCCTGATACGATCATAAAGAGAAGACTGAGAAACCACACAATCCAAAACTCAACTTGGCTAAAAAATATGCAGTCTAATAAACTGGTTGGCCAGGGCCTAAACATCCAACGCTAATGGCCTTTCTGCTACTGGTAGATATGCTAAGCTCCCAAACTCTTCACCCTGCGACTCAAGGCATCGGTCACCATATTGGCCTTTTCTGGGATGGTATAGAATAGTGATATCATAATCCCTGAACAGCTCTAACCACCTCCGTTGATGTAAGTTAAGATCCTTCTATTTGAACAGATAATGTAAACTCTGGTGATCAATGTAGATCTCATAAGGAACATCGTACAAATAGTGCCGCCAAAATATTCAAGGCATGAATAATAGTTGCTAACTCACGGTCGTGGATAGGATGGTTCTTTTCATGCACCTTCATCTATCTGGACACGTAGGCAATCACTTTACCATCTTACATTAATACTGCATCGAGACCAATCTGTGACGCATCACAATATACAATATGAGACCTTGAATCTATAGGCAATACCAATACTGGGGAGGTAGTCAAGGCTGTCTTGAGCTTTTGATGGCCCTCTTCATACTCCTCCGTCTACCTGAATAGAGCACCCTTCTAGGTCAACCTGGTCATATGTGCTGCATATATAATAAACCATCTACAAATCGACGGTAATACCTCGCCAAGCCAAGAAAACTCTAGATCTCCATAGCTGAGGACACTCTAGGTCAACTCTGCACTTCTTCAACCTTCTTCGGATCCACCTTGATCCTCTCACTCGACACTGTGTGACCCGAAAATGCTAGTGAATCTAGCTAGAACTCACACTTCGAGAATTTCGCATATAACTTCTTTTCTCTCAAGCCTGAAGCACAGTCCTCAAGTGCTGCTCATGATCCTCCTGAATCCGGGAGTACACCAGAATGTCGTCAATAAACACAATGACAAATGAGTCAACATATGGCTAGAATACATTGTGCATCAAATGCATGAATGCTTCTGGGATATTGGTCAGCCCAAATTACCTCACAAGGAACTCGTAGTGAACCTACCGAGTCCTGAAAGCAGTTTTTGGGATATCTGGCTCCTGAATCTTCAACTGATGATAGCCTAAATGCAAGTAAGTCTTGAAAAACAATCTGGCACCCTATAACCGATCAAATAGATCATCAATACGAGGCGATGGATACCCGTTCTTCACTAAAACTTTGTTTAACTGGTGATAACTAATACACATATGCATAGAACCATCCTTCTTCTTTACAAACAAGACTGGGGCACCTAAGGTGACACACTAGGTCGAATGAAGCCCTTATCAAGCATTCATGTGGCTATTCCTTCATATTCTTCAACGCACGAAAAGCTTTACGATATGGAGAAATAGAGAAAGGCTGAGTGCCCGGCAACAAATCAATACCAAAGTCGATATCCCTGTTGGGTAGCATGCCTAGAATATCAACTAGAAATACATCTGGATAATCCCTCAATATTGGCAATGACTCAATTGTAGGGGTATCAATACTGGCATATCTCACATAAGCTAGATACCCGTCAAACCCCTTCTCAACCATTTGTTGAGCCATAAGAAGTTAAATAACTTTGCTAGAAATATACTCTCAGGTACCTCTCTACTCTAACTGTGGTAATCTTGGCATAGCCAGCGTCACGGTCTTAGCGTAATAATCAAGAATAGCATAATGGGGTGACAACCAGTCCACGCCCTAAATAATATCAAAGTCTACTATATTGAGCAATAATAATCAGTTTTGGTCTTAAAACCACTAAGAACAGCCAAACACGACCGATACATATGGTAAAAAACAATAGAATCTCCCACAAGTGTAGACACATAAATAAGAGAGCTCAAAGAATCATGGGATAGTCCCAAATATCGAGCAAATAAGATGATGCATAGGAATAAGTGGAGCCTAGATCAAATAAGACAGACGCATGTCTATGATAGATCAGAACAATACATATAATGATAGAGTCAAAATCAATTGCTTATGTATGAGCAAAAAGAGCATAATATCTAGCCTGGCCTCACGTCTAGGGCGACTACGACCTACCCGACCTCTACCTCGAGCTAGGTGAGTAGATAGAATGGTATCCAGTGTTGTAATCATAGCCTGAGGACCCGGTAGAGCATGTGGTGACTGAGTAATTTATGGAGGTGCACCTCTCTTATGTCTGGGCAATCCCTCACCATATGGGAAGTGTCGCCATACTCAAAACAAGCTCTCAGAGAGCGTAACTGTTGTTGCTAGCTCAGGCCAGGTCGACTGGATTGACCGCTAATAACACCTTGTGTAGAATGTGCACTTGACAATAGTGGTATATGATAAGGGTGCTAGGGCCTAGGAGTGGCTGAAAAACCATTGGCGGATGCAAGTGCTCAATGACTAGGTCAACTTACATAGCCCATACAATGATGAACTGCAACTCTATAAGTGCCAAACTCTCGAGACTTCTTGGCCTCTTTCTCATCCCTCTCATGAATTAGCATACCATGCAATCTCCTAGCAATCCCCACTACCTACTGGTATGCGATGTGTAAGGCCCCGAATTTTTTTTCCGAGTAATTTAAGATTTCATCGTGCCAAGGTAGGCTAAATTATTTTATTTCGTGTGCAAATAAGGATTTATGATATTATGGATATCAATTGGGTATGGTAATAAGTGTATAAGTCTTATTCTATGTGATTTGGGGTCTAAGGAGAGGCCTAAGTCTAAGCCAAGTTGAAAAATTGCATGTTAGACGAAATTTGTAAATGAGTGCGCACAAGATGTCACTTTGAATGATCATATCTCCAGTTATATAAGGAGTTGTGTGATGAACAATCTATCAAATTAAATCCCTTTGAGTCTAATTTCCAATGCAACAAACAGTTTGTCATTTGGAGGTGTATACAGAAAGTTATGACCATTTTCGTGTCCCTTCCGTTGCCAGCACCCTGGGTAGCATCGGGCACTAGCCGTAGCACAGGGAATTATTTTTTTGCTACAGGAATCAGCGCCACATGCAGCACCCAGTGCCACCTGTGGCACCCGAAACTGCCTATATTACTCATTTCGGGGTTCATTTTTACCCATTTCATTTGAATGAACTTAGGGTTCTTCTTTTACTCTCTCAAGACCTTCAACTCCTCCCATATTCAAGGTAAGGTTTTTGGAGTATTTTGAGTTGATTACTACTCCTAAACACTTATATTAACATGGATTGATATTTAAAATTTATTGATTTTATTCAAATCCTTGAATTTATCAAGAACACCACAAGTGGGTATTCTCAAGATTCTTACTACAAGAGGTATGTCTATCATCTCCAACTACTCTATGGTGATTATTTATGTATGATAGATACTGTAAACGCGTGATTTTTGACCCTACCCGAGATTTTTTATATTTAGCGTAAAATATTTAGTTTAGTTTTAATATAGCTATTTTAGCTAAATTTGACTCTTTTACTTTATTTTTTACCTCAAAATGAAAAAATAACAAAAATATGATTTTATTAATGTTTCGTAGTCATTTTAAACTTGAAAAATATAAAAAATAGTTTTATTTTAATTATGAGTATTATAGTTATTTTGATTACCTAGGATTAATTAAATAACACCATTCTCGGTTCCGGGCGAAGAATAATATTTGGGTTCAAACTACCCGGTTTTATAATTTTCGGACCTAGCCCGTAATAATCCGAGTCCACTACACTAAGGGGGACAATACATAATGGGATGTGGGAATAATAAGAAAAGGACAAAGGGAAAAGACAAAGAAAAAAAAGACAAAAGGAAAAAAACAAAGGTAAAAGACAAAAAATAAACATGGGACTTATTTTTAAAAAAAAAAGAAAAAAAGAAAAAAAAAGACAAAAGAAAGAGAGACTCACGTGAAGGAATATAACGTGAATGTGCTGCTTCTTCTTCATGAAGAAGGCAGTGAACGTTTAAAAAGAGGAGGCCACTGTTAGAGTTTCGGGATGGTTTTTTGGGAAGAAGTCTTCTTCTCCTTCATTATCGCAATAGGAGAAAAACCAAAAACCTTACACACACCAAACAAGCCACAGCGACCAGCAGACCACAAACCAAGTCGACTTCACTACCAGCTCCGTTTTCGTCGACCACCTGAACCAGCGACACCAAACATCAATCAAAATCAAACTCCAGCGTTATAACTTTGATAACAGCCATTTCCTTCATAAAAAGGTAACGTTTCTGTTGAAGTTGGGTTCTGCTAAAGTTTCATCGCAGTGTCGCTCGTGTTCAAAGGTTCGATCGAGGTTCCGGTTGCATTATTTTTTTAGTGAGCTTCAAAACATCCCGAGCATTTGAATCGTTAAATCAGTTGAAGTTGTGGTTCAAATTCACGCGCGGTTCCATCTGGGTCTACTTTGTTGTGTGATTTTCTGGCCGTAGAACTCAAATTTCAAAGGTCCGTCTCTTTATTTCTTTGGTTAGCCTCAGTGCTTTTATTATAATGCTCAACATTATATGATGTTTAAACATCTGTTATATTTATTGAATACGTTTGTGTGAATGCTTCAAATGGAATTTGCTTGTTTTAATGTCCTTTTCATTTTAAGCTCCATTGAAGTCATAAAATGGTGGCTTAATATCCGTTTCCTATCATTTGGCATAATGGTGTTTATTAAGGTTTTTGTGGTGTATGTTGATTAGAAAGGAAAACTGTTCTTTACTTTTTTTTCTATGGTAAAGTTAAAAAAGTGTTGGGTATTGAATGAAAATCGCATCGTTTGATTTTTTTTTAATTTATGCCAAATTAATAAATTAAAATAAAAAATATTATGGCTACGGGTACGGTTCTCATGACGTAGTTGTGATTTCTAAAATTTGGGGGTGCATTTACCCGGCTATAACAACTTTGAATAATAAAACTCATTAGAAATCGAGATATTCCATTAGTTGAATTATCCATGCCCTTGCAAAAGTAGAAAATTGTAGTTGCCTTAAGTTTGCCCTTTAAATAATAAATGAGATGAGACTCGCCAAATAACACGCATATTGCGGGGCCCTAAATAGATGTTTATATTAATTACTTAGACTCCGGGACGAGCCGTTTAGCAAATTTCACGGTCTTACCCAAAATAATGATACGCTAGTCGCTTTAGGCGCGTGTTTAATAAATTACTTTCTTAAATATGGGTGCACATTTATGTGACCCAAATCCAAATCTCAAAGGAGTCGAAATGTGTCGACAACTGCGGGTGCACTGGTGCGACGTAGTCCGCAACGCATTTTCACGACGTTGTAATTCTTATTAAAAAAAATAAAAAAAAAATAAAAGCGGGTTACTAATAAAAGGCACACAGGTTTGACATGTTTTAAAATCAGATAAAATCAAATACAACAGTTGAGCGACCGTGCTAGAACCACGGAACCCGGGAATGCCTAACACCTTCTCCCGAGTTAACAGAATTCCTTACTTAGGATTTTTGGTTCGCGGACTGTAATACAGAGTCAATCTTTTCCTTGATTCGGGATTTAATCGGTGACTTGGGACACCGTAAATCTCCCAAGTGGCGACTCTGAATTAAATAAATAAATCCCGTCTCGATTGTCCTTTAATTGGAAAAACTCCTCGCGCTCCCGCGGGTGCGTAAAAAGGAGGTGTGACAGCTCTGGCGACTCTGCTGGGGATCTACACCCAGAACTTCGGTTCAGGGTTTAAGAATTTGAGCTCAGTTAAATTGTTGTTTTTGTCTATATCTGATTTTATTATATGTTTAATTAATGTGTTACATGTCTACCGCTTTGATACTAGTTGCACTGTATATACAAATTGCTATATGTTTACCGCTTTGATATTGCGTGAACTGTATATAAAACTGTGCCGAAAACCCTTCTCTTCTTACCCCCGGGGGATGTGCTTACTGGTTGAGACTCCCCTTTTCTGATAGTGTCAATACCAAAAATAATAAAAGAGGGAGGATAAGTTACAAAGCCGGACGATCCCGCGGGTCCCCGGTACGTAGCCCCCTCTTCAATCCGAGTTGTCCGCTTGGGTACACAGTCTAGAACACATCAGGATATTGAGCCTAGATTTAGGACGTTTATTTGCATCATATCTGACTTAGGGGACTCAACACAGGGGTTGGGTCCGTCTAGGACAGGTGACCCGGTAATCAAAAGACCGAGCATGTTATATGTTACATTTATTTGTTCTAGATTATTACGGGTTAAATTCCTGAAAAACAAAAAGAGAGGAAATTTTAGAATAGAAAATATCGAAATGTCGACGAAACGCTGTCGAAGGTTTGAAGAGAAAATTTGAAAAATAGGTGGAACAATTTCGTTGAAATAATTGGTCAACTAATCTGACCGAACTACGCAGGTTTGATTCTCGCCATTAGGTGGGATACGTAGGCAACCCTCATCGGGTCCAACCACCCCTTTCAAAAATAAAAAAAAAATGTCGAATTTTAGTTTTCAATAAATCGATGTGACGCTGTTTTTCGAAAATAGTCGAATATCCCGAAAGGACGCCGGAAGGTTGTTTTTTGAAAAATTGCCACTTTGAATCATTTTTAATAATTTGCGGGCAGATCCTTGAAATATTCCTTGTGGAAATATTTCAAGGCCATAACCGCAAAATCAAGTCCGGGTTCACACCCCTTTTGCAAAAAATAACCAAAAAAAAAATGTCAAATTTTTTTATTATGTTATAAATAAGTCGGGTGATGCTATTCTTGCTTAAAACAAGCCGAATGTCCCTCAAAAGGACGCCGGAAGGCCGTTTTTGCAAGAATAGCCACTTTGGGTCATTTTAAACAATATTGGACACAGCCTTGAAATATTCCCTCGCGGAAATGTCGAAAGGTTGTATCCGCAAAAATCAAGTTTGAGTCATCGCTTAACTTTTAAAAAAAATATCCACTCTATCAAATAAGCCATTACATGGCCGGAATTTTGCTGAAATAGCCACATTTTTGCATTTTAACTTCCTCAGTCTTGTGTTGGCCTGTGTCGGTGCTGAACGATGCCCCATAGGCCCCAGTATAAAATTTTGAATTTGCATTCTCTTAAAAAAAATTTTTGCAAAAAGAGCCACTTTGTCTAAATAAGCCATTACATGGCCAATTTATGAAAAAATAGTCTTGTGTTGGTCTATGGTGATGCCGAATGATGCCCCATGAGCCACATGATAAAAAAAAAAAATTCAAGTTTATCCTTCTTAAATAAATTTTGCAAAAATAGTCATTTTGTCAATTAAGCCATTATGTGGCCAATTTTATAGAAATAGTCATAATTGACCCCAAAAATTTTCTTATTCTTGTAGAAATCTCCTACACAAGTTTGTAGTTGGAGTCGGCTTCTCTAATTTTCCTTCAAAGAAAAAAAAATAATAAAATCAAATAAACATCTCTTTATTTTCTTGCATTAATTTGCAAGAACTACGCTCGGTCTGATTCATGCGGGGTCATGATACGTAGGCAATCTCCATAAGATTCGACCACAACTGTATATGTATAATATAAATAAAAAAAAAAGTCAAAAAAAAAAACTGATAAGGACTGACTGAGTCCATTCTAACATGTTCTGTCTTGAATTGTAAAGTAAGTAGAAGGTGGTTGGTTTGTGACAAGCGGACAACGCAAGATCCCCGAAAGATGGTACAGGAGGAAATAACCCAAAGATTGAAAAGCTTAGAACATCGGTTGAAAAACACGCACGGGTTGGCGGGTCAAAAGAGTGTGGCTTTCAAAGATCTATGCTTGTTTCCCGATGTCCACTTGCCACCTGGTTTCAAGATTCCCAAATTTGAAAAGTACGATGGACATGGACACCCAATAGTCCATTTGAAAAGGTATTGCAATCAACTAAGGAGTCTGGGAAGAAATGAAGAATTGTTAATAGCTTACTTTGGGGAAAGCCTTACAGGAGTAGCCTCTGAATGGTTTTGGGATCAAGATGCATCTCGCTGGCACGTCTGGAACGACATGGCACAGGCCTTTGTCAAACAATTCCAATACAACATTGACATTGCCCCAGACCGCATTTTCCTTTCAAATCCGAAGAAGAAATCAAGTGAAAGTTTCAGGGAATATGCCCTTAAATGGAGAGAGCAAGCGGCTCGTGCTGAGCCACCCATGGATGACCATGAGTTAATCATTGTCTTCCTTCAGGCTCAAGAGCCGGATTATTTTCAGAACATGATGTCTGCGGTTGGTCAATCCTTCTTGGATGTAATCAAAATGGGAGAAATGGTAGAGAACGGTCTTAAGACAGGCAGAATTATAAGTCAAGCGGCTCTCGAGGCTGTAGCTCACGCTGTCCAATTTGAATCTAGTGACACTCATGAGAGGGATGAAGAAGTCATATGATATGAGGGGTCAAGAAGAGGTTCCAGAAGAGTACCTCGACGGTATGCGATGTCTCGACAAGTTTTCCATAATTCCCCTGAGCATTACTATCCACCTCTAAACCCACCATACCCAGTTGATCCATCCCAGTATGTTATTCAGCTATCAAATCATCCAAGAAAGCGAGCACGAGCATCACCAAATCTCTATCAGCCTCTGCAAAATTTCCAAATACCTTATAACCCACTTCCAAACCAAGGGCATAGAAGGGAACCAAAGTTGAAGGATAATTTCACACCAATAGGAGTTTCCTATGAAAGTTTATTTGAGAAGTTAAAGCAACATGACATGATTGCACCCATACCTCCAAATCATGTGGACCCACGTGCAAGGAGATTTGACCCATCTAAAAGGTGTGAATACCATTCCCATGCCCAGGGGCACAACATGGAAAGTTGTCGGGATTTGAAAAGGGAAATAGAAAGGATGATCCAAGAAAGATTGATTGTGATTCATAACAGTGACACCCAGAATATCGCGCTGAATCCGTTACCTGCACTTGATGATACACACTTTCTGACGGTGATGCCTGGTGACACGGAATATGAGAATCCACTCGGGAATTTGCCGACTGAAATGAGAGAAGGCCATAGTGGTTCTGATAATCAAATTCGTGGCTAAATGTCGGGCTTATCAATTGGAGAGTCATTTGTGGTGGCTTATTTTGTTGTCATTTCTATTTGTCCGAGTTATTTCAGAATGGTAATCTGAATGTTGTCTGGTGGCTGAAACCTTTTATCTTTGTATTTTTCTTTTGATCATAGTGTCTCATCTAAAGGGGTCTAGGTTCGTTCTAAGGGTTGTAACCCCAGTTTTGTTTTTTTGGTTGTTCGAGTCGTTGTTTTATCGGTTAATGCAATGACCTATTTTATATTATCTCTAGACATTTTCTGTTATTTAGTCCTCTCCTTCCTATAGTTCTTTTTCTGCTAGCTCTAGTGACATGACGTGCGCGCATAGTTCTGGCCTGATCTTAAAAGTTAATCACAAAACCATTGGGAGGTGATCGAGATATTTAAATTAAATAAGAACGGTTTGAGATTATTCGAAACCCGAGTCATGAGAAACTGGGGCAAGTAAAAGAAAACTGTTAAAGGCAAGCTGCCAAAATTGACATGGGGTCGTTCATAATAATGAAAATGAGAGTGTTGCCCAACAGTGCTTTAAAGATATGACGAATATTAATTGTGTTGTTTACACTTGGCATGTTTTGAATATTGGAATGACGAAGGCATTTTGTTCTGCTATCCAAACACTTTATCCATCGTCAACCCTTCGAGCCGTATTTTGATTTCTTTCATACCCCTCCTTCGGAATCGGTACCAAAATCAGAAACACAAATGGGGAAGATGAAGATAAAGAAAGAAAAAGAGAAAAAGAAAACAACGAAAACAACCAAAAAGAAAGAAAAAAAGAATGAAAAATGAAAAGGAAAAACTAGAAAAACAAGGAATTGGGAACTACGTTTGACCTGATTCCTCAAAGAGGATACGTAGGCGCTTCACAGCTCGGTCATAGTGTAAATAAAAATCAAAAATCCCCAAGCAAGAATCTGGAAAAAAAAAATTATGTTTATTATAAATAAATATAGGTCCGAAGGTTGTAATTTTGAACCCATTTTGTTTTATTTCGAGCCTTATCCAAATCCACATTACGGTCCAAAGAAAGACCTTTTGACCAATCTTCAAAAGAGGCCAAGTCAGGCAAATGAGAGAAGTCTTATCAGAACATAACACCCTGATTCCCGTCAGAAAAGACTCTGATCTGCAACAGAAGAAATATGAGAGAATCTTAGCAGTAACACCACCAATCCCCAGCGGAAAAGTAATACAAATGAGAGAGTCTTAGCGGTGAAAACCTTCACAGGCACCATAAGGCGATGAAAGCTGAGAGAAAACCGAAATGAGAGAGGCTTGGTAGTGAAAACCCCTCGGGCACTACAAGTCGAACGAAGGCTGGAAATGAGATAGGAAAGCCCCAGGAGAAGATTACAAAAGGCGGTTTAACGACGGAGGATAGGCTATATGTGCATGTCATGTCCATTAGAGTTGGTATCCACGTTTGATAGGGTTATTTTATCATTTTTCTTTTTAGAGAGTCATCCTCGTTTTTGTCTTTTTTTTTTTTTTTCTGTTTCCTTTTATCTTTCTCCTTTCATAAAAAATTCCCCAATAGAGTCTGTTTGTAAGAAATGACTTCAAAATTTTCCATCAGCTTTCCAATTATGCAAGACGGAATTTGATTGGTACACCCAAGTGGTATAAGTGAGGAGGGATTAAGCGCAAAGCCGGTGTCCAGAAGGATATTCCCCAGCAATAGGAAATCGACAAAGGGATGGATTGGTGTCAATGAGGATATCTCAAGGAAGGTTAATGACCTCAAGGTTAATGGGACTCAAAGGTCGGGAAATGCCCATTCCTTAGATATGCCGCAAAGGAAGGGAAGATATCCCCAGTAGAAAGATATTTCCAGTGGCAAGGGTGAACAAAGAAAATGGTTCACCAGTAAAACATGCAAGGTCTTCACGCAGGGTCACTATCATAAGAATTCGGGTGGTCAATGGAAAACCACGTGGAAAGGTTCGCAAATAAAGAGTCGTCAAGGAAGGCGGGGAAGCAAGAAAGGAGAAAGCTATCCCCAGCATGAATATCATCAAATAATAACATCCCCAGCAAGTTCTGATAATGAAACGCAGAGCAAGGAAAGAGGAGGAGAACCATCCCCAGCAGGAGCACCACAACCAGCCACCACATTTTAAAACTAACCAATTTTTCTTTGATTTGAAACAGGAAAAAGAGGGGTTGTTGGCAGAAAAGCATGCCACGAAGAAGATTCTCAAACTGGGCAGAAAATTTTCTCCCGTTGCGAAAATTTTCTCGAAACCAAATACCTAGTTGGGGAAAGAAGCCAGATAACGCAAGGAAATGATCTTTGAACCCAATTATCCCAGCAGCTTTGAAAGAAAGAAAACTACAAGTTGTGATAGAGGAAATTTTACCCCCAGCAGACAGGACAAAACGAGGAAGCTTGCGTGCAGAAAGGCAAGAAGCCGGTATCACCCCCAGCAGTTCTCGGAAAAATGAAACACTGATTTCGAGATTTCCCCGGCAGCATTATATCCTACAAGTTTTTAAATGGAGCGAAGCACGAGCCCCGAAGGAGTTTTGGAAAGAGGAAGAAGGAAAAGGGATCCCCAGACAGGTTAATCCCCAGCTGATGACATTTCAATCCCCAGCGATTTCGGGAGATAGGTTTTGAAGGAAGTAGAAAAGGAGGAAATAAAGAAGATTTCCCCAGCAGCATTATCCCCAGCAGGTAAGTAATCAATTCAAAGATGTCCCCAGCAGTCAAGAGAAAATAACATGACCCAGGAGGAAAGCAATTCTGAAACAAGGTAATTCAGAAGAAAGGATGGCCCAAGAGACGATGCAGGAAGAAGAAAATGGTACAAGAAACAAAGGAAGGCGATAAGGATGGGATGAAATTAGTGAGTCGTAGTTGAAGTCAGGGAGCCCGCCTGAAGAATGAAGTGGCGATTTATTTTGAAGTTGTGGTTGAAGTCAGGGAGCCCGCCTAGAGAATGGAGTGACGATTTAGTTTTGAAGTGCAGTTGAAGTTAGGGAGCCCGCCTGAAGAATGGAGTGGCGATTTAGTTTTGAAGTTATAGTTGAAGTCAGGGAGCCCGCCTGAAGAATGGAGTGGCGATTTAGTTTAGAGTTGTAGTTGAAGTTAGGAAGCCCGCCTGAAGAATGGAGTGGCGATTTTATTTTGAAGTGGTAGTTGAAGTCAGGGAGCCCGCCTGAAGAATGGAGTGGCGATTTAGTTTTGAGTTGTAGTTGAAGTCAGAGAGCCCGCCTGAAGAATGGAGTGTCGATTTAGTTTTTGAAGTTATAGTTAAACATAATTTAATAGGAAGTGAAAAATAACAATTAGAGGTTTTTAGATGAAAGCAACAAGAAGAAGGAAGCAACAATTGGAAGATTTCAAGTAAGGCATCAGTTTAGACCTAGTCTGAGGAATTATCTCCTAGCGTCAAAATCTCAGTCTGATGAATCTTTCTCCTGAGATCACAACAATTTAGACCTAGTCTGAGGAATTATCTCCTAGCGTCAAAATCTTAGTCTGATGAATCTTTCTCCTAAGATATCAAAATCTCAGTCTGATGAATCTTTCTCCTGAGATCACAACAATTTAGACCTAGTCTGAGGAATTATCTCCTAAGATGTCAAAATCTTAGTCTGATGAATTTTTCTCCTAAGACATCAAAGTCTTAGTCTGATGAATCTTTCTCCTGAGATCACAACAATTTAGACCTAGTCTGAGGAATTATCTCCTAGCGTCAAAATCTTAGTCTGATGAATCTTTCTCCTAAGATATCAAAATCTTAGTGAGATGAATGTTTTTTTTCTCCTGAGATGGCAATCATTCGATCTATACATTTCAAGTTTTGGTAATCATGTGCCCGCCTGAAGAATGGAATGGCAATTTATGATTAGAGTTTGTCGTTAAAGTCAGAAGCCCGCCAGAAAAGCAGAACGGCGTCTCAGTTTCCAAGATTTGATAAGGATAGTGAACAATCGAAAAGTGACAGAGTGTAACGGAAATCCCCAGCATGAATCAGAAGGAAGGCAACAAGGATCAGAAAAGATAGATTCGGACTTCGAAGGAAAATAGTTCGAAGATCACAAGTAAGGGAATTCACTTCGGAGTGCAACGCAAGTTAGCAACAAAAGAAGCTTGCGACCAGAACGCGAGTCAACAGTCCGAGATGATCAACAGAAGTTAGTCACAATGAAAAAAGGGCAAGAAGCCAATCCAAAATGCAGAAGCTGATGAAGGTTGTCCAAGAGATGGTCAATGACACAAGAACTGCAAGTCTGGTCCTGATCCAGAAGGCCGAAGAAGATTGAACTAACACCTGCAACTAGCAAGTGTCAAGGTTCAAATTTAGAGTCCGCATGAAGCACCAACCAATACTCAAGATCAAGCTTCAGAAGACTTATAGATAGGAATCTTGTAACTAGTAGCTGATAGGCTTAGTTAGTCTTTCTCATGTTTTGATTTTTGATGTAATAACAGGACCACGGACCGGAACTTCAATGGAACGGAACCTCGACGGAACGACACCTCGACTGGCTCTCCACCTCGGTATACCCCTTCTTCACTCACTTTCGAACTACACGTGGCCTGATTCCTTTATAGCCAAGGATATGTAGGCAGCTCAGATACAAGGGCTCGGTCACATTCCTCTTCTTTTAGTTTAGTCCCTCCGAATAAGGGTCGGGTCAAAAACACTTGTCTAGTCGTTCTTTGTCTGAAAACTCTTTGTGTTTTCAGTCAAAGAGGGGCAGCTGTAAACGCGTGATTTTTGACCCTACCCGAGATTTTTTATATTTAGCGTAAAATATTTAGTTTAGTTTTAATATAGCTATTTTAGCTAAATTTGACTCTTTTACTTTATTTTTTACCTCAAAATGAAAAAATAACAAAAATATGGTTTTATTAATGTTTCGTAGTCATTTTAAACTTGAAAAATATAAAAAATAGTTTTATTTTAATTATGAGTATTATAGTTATTTTGATTACCTAGGATTAATTAAATAACACCATTCTCGGTTCCGGGCGAAGAATAATATTCGGGTTCAAACTACCCGGTTTTATAATTTTCGGACCTAGCCCGTAATAATCCGAGTCCACTACACTAAGGGGGACAATACATAATGGGATGTGGGAATAATAAGAAAAGGACAAAGGGAAAAGACAAAGAAAAAAAAGACAAAAGGAAAAAAACAAAGGTAAAAGACAAAAAATAAACATGGGACTTATTTTTAAAAAAAAAAGAAAAAAAGAAAAAAAAAGACAAAAGAAAGAGAGACTCACGTGAAGGAATATAACGTGAATGTGCTGCTTCTTCTTCATGAAGAAGGCAGTGAACGTTTAAAAAGAGGAGGCCACTGTTAGAGTTTCGGGATGGTTTTTTGGGAAGAAGTCTTCTTCTCCTTCATTATCGCAATAGGAGAAAAACCAAAAACCTTACACACACCAAACAAGCCACAGCGACCAGCAGACCACAAACCAAGTCGACTTCACTACCAGCTCCGTTTTCGTCGACCACCTGAACCAGCGACACCAAACATCAATCAAAATCAAACTCCAGCGTTATAACTTTGATAACAACCATTTCCTTCATAAAAAGGTAACGTTTCTGTTGAAGTTGGGTTCAGCTAAAGTTTCATCGCAGTGTCGCTCGTGTTCAAAGGTTCGATCGAGGTTCCGGTTGCATTATTTTTTTAGTGAGCTTCAAAACATCCCGAGCATTTGAATCGTTAAATCAGTTGAAGTTGTGGTTCAAATTCACGCGCGGTTCCATCTGGGTCTACTTTGTTGTGTGATTTTCTGGCCGTAGAACTCAAATTTCAAAGGTCCGTCTCTTTATTTCTTTGGTTAGCCTCAGTGCTTTTATTATAATGCTCAACATTATATGATGTTTAAATATCTGTTATATTTATTGAATACGTTTGTGTGAATGCTTCAAATGGAATTTGCTTGTTTTAATGTCCTTTTCATTTTAAGCTCCATTGAAGTCATAAAATGGTGGCTTAATATCCGTTTCCTATCATTTGGCATAATGGTGTTTATTAAGGTTTTTGTGGTGTATGTTGATTAGAAAGGAAAACTGTTCTTTACTTTTTTTTCTATGGTAAAGTTAAAAAAGTGTTGGGTATTGAATGAAAATCGCATCGTTTGATTTTTTTTAATTTATGCCAAATTAATAAATTAAAATAAAAAATATTATGGCTACGGGTACGGTTCTCATGACGTAGTTGTGATTTCTAAAATTTGGGGGTGCATTTACCCGGCTATAACAACTTTGAATAATAAAACTCATTAGAAATCGAGATATTCCATTAGTTGAATTATCCATGCCCTTGCAAAAGTAGAAAATTGTAGTTGCCTTAAGTTTGCCCTTTAAATAATAAATGAGATGAGACTCGCCAAATAACACGCATATTGCGGGGCCCTAAATAGATGTTTATATTAATTACTTAGACTCCGGGACGAGCCGTTTAGCAAATTTCACGGTCTTACCCAAAATAATGATACGCTAGTCGCTTTAGGCGCGTGTTTAATAAATTACTTTCTTAAATATGGGTGCACATTTATGTGACCCAAATCCAAATCTCAAAGGAGTCGAAATGTGTCGACAACTGCGGGTGCACTGGTGCGACGTAGTCCGCAACGCATTTTCACGACGTTGTAATTCTTATTAAAAAAAATAAAAAAAAAAAATAAAAGCGGGTTACTAATAAAAGGCACACAGGTTTGACATGTTTTAAAATCAGATAAAATCAAATACAACAGTTGAGCGACCGTGCTAGAACCACGGAACCCGGGAATGCCTAACACCTTCTCCCGAGTTAACAGAATTCCTTACTTAGGATTTTTGGTTCGCGGACTGTAATACAGAGTCAATCTTTTCCTTGATTCGGGATTTAATCGGTGACTTGGGACACCGTAAATCTCCCAAGTGGCGACTCTGAATTAAATAAATAAATCCCGTCTCGATTGTCCTTTAATTGGAAAAACTCCTCGCGCTCCCGCGGGTGCGTAAAAAGGAGGTGTGACAGATACATTAGAACTCATGGGATGATTATTTAAAGCCATAAGTGCCTAACCTAGATTGTGTTGATTGTAGAGATTGTGAAATGAGTTAATTAATAAGGTTGACGGTTGGTATGAATGAATGGTCATATATATATATATATATATATATATATATATATATATATATATATATATATATATATATATATGTTGTTGGACGTTATAAACTTGGTTAGGAATGATGATAGGGTGAATTGTTGGTTAATGGTGATAGTTGGATGAACCAACACCACTGTTATAAGGTGTAAATATTTATACCTACAAGGTGTTTGACAATATGCCTAAATGGCATAAATTATAGAATTTGTTACGAATATTGGTCCTATTGAATGTTGTATTGTATATTGAAGTTGTTTAAGTGTATTGGAATATTGTAGTATCATTAAGGGGGAAAATCCCAGGTATGTATGGCAAATTTTGATCTTTGTGAAATCGCCCTTTTGTGTACAAATTATTTAGTATGTGATAGCTATGTGAATTGTTGCGTAATTCTTATGATTAAGTTGTTGGGTGTTCGATTGGTCTAACCATGTGTTGTGTGGTATGAGATGTGAACCGAATGATGAAAACGAAAATTGTAAATGGTAAAATTGGGGACAATGGTAGTAATGGCATACTTGGCTTCTTGTGGGCAATTAATGGAACAACTCGAATTGGTTATAAACTATTGAACATAATGGGATTGGTACTCTTGGATATGGAATACTTTGTAACATTGTTGTGGTAGTGGCTTGAAAAGTATTTGGAAACATGAACAAATTTGTAAGTTACTTATTGCCCTTGTTTGTGATATTTGTGAAGTGTTTTTGGTTGTTGTTGTGATTGTTGTGATTGCTGTGATTTGAAATTGTACAGTTGGATCGGGTTGCGTGCCGCAACACAAAGTAATAAGGTGTAGGTTGGGGTGATAAGGGTGGCCGAGGTAATAAGGGTGGAAAGCGATCGAAATTGCCATTGAAATTGATATGAATACAATTGTGAAATCATTGATGTGAAATTGTGAAAGGAGACAGCAGGAGAGTTTTCAACCTGTGGGGCACTGATTATCCCTTTGTTTGACTTGATTGTGCTTTCCGTGTATGTTTGGTTGTTGACTTCTTTGTTGATCTCTATTTGTACATGGGTTGAGGACTACTTGAAACAAAGCAAGTGTGGGAACGTGATTGGCTCTCTTCGTATTTCCTTGGTGTATCTGTTGGTTGTTTTATTATCGTGACTGGTTTGTTTATGGCTTGAGTTTACTTGGGACAAAGCTTGTCCATACATACCATTACAATTCCGATGTACTAACGTCCCTTTTGCCGGGGGCGCTACATTCGTGTCATGATTGTAGGTGGATTCGCATCAGGTACTTCAGCTCATCGACAGTAGCACTCTTTCACCTTCCACTGGCCGTTTTGGTGAGCCTCTTTCCTCTCGAGGCCCTACGTGGCTCATGCCACTTCTATTTTGGATTCTTATTTTGATTTTGTGTAAGGTATAGCCGGATCCTTGTTACCAGCTAGTATTGTATCATCCTGTTATAACTTAGAGGCTCCATAGACAGTAAATGTGGTATTATGGTCTTATGTAAATACATGTCGGGCGTTGTAAATTGTAAACTTGTTAAGAGACTAAGCGTGTTGTTATGTTTATAAAAGTATAAATTGGTTCATTCTTTGGTTTATAAGTAATGAACAATACAGTGGTAACACGTGGGTTAGGAAAGGCACCCAGGTCCGCTTGACTGGGGCTACCCGGTTAGGCGCCGGTCATGCCCCTCGATTTGGGGCGTGACAAACTTGGTATCAGATATTAAGGTTTTAAAGTGTCCTAGGATGTCTCGGATCCGTGTCTAATAGAGTCCTTCCTATCGGTGTGTTGTCGACCACATCTATAAGTTGGAGGCTTCATGGACATTTAGGAATTTTACCCTTCTTCAACTCTCCAGATCGTGCGATAAAGTTTCACTATAAGATGGTTTTCTAACTTGTGCGTTGATATTCAAGGTAAGTTTAAATGCTCTTTCATCTATTTTGAGTAATGTTGTCATATGTCATGACCAATGGGCAAAGACATGGATATTAAGGAGACGACACATGTATCTTGTTGAACTAATGGTGTGGATATATAGTATAAGTACATAGTACCATAAGTATACTTTATTTGAGAATGTGTTAAAAGTGATTACCCACACAAAGAAGCATTTATTTGATAAATGAGATGTAAGCTTGAATATGACACGTGGATAGTGCGAGAAGTATGTAAATGATCCTAAGGCGTGAAAGAATATTGGTTATATAAGCACGTGATATATGAGAAAATGAACAAGATATTAATGATGATAGTGTAAGTCTCTCACACGATGTATGAAGTTATGAAACGAGACTCAATTGAACACATGATCAGAAGACCCTTGTACTACGAACTTTATAAGGACCCAGAAATGTACGAAGTTGTATTACACTCACAAAGGATATTGACATGAGAAATTGGAATCCCTGACCTGTGTGGCTGAATAAAAGTAGAGAACTTATGAGATTAATATTATGGTGACTTAAATCTCCCTAATAGTCGAATATATATTTGAGGGATAGATATATGAAGAATATGTCCCTAAAGTTTCTAAATTCAAGAGTTGTGTCAAAATCCAGGACATTCTCCCCAAGTGGGGGAGGAAGGGCCATCGTGATACCACTTAAATAAAATGAAATAAGAGTGAGACCATGCAGCTATGATATTTGAATATTTTTGTTGAAGACATGCGTTGTCTAGAAAAGAGATAATGGGTAACATGACTCTTTGAAAAGATATGTTAATAATAGACAACTAGTTCCCCAAGAAGGTGGAAGGTGGAGGAAGGTAAATTCTTCACACATGGCAATATGAATGATAAAGTCAACGATCCTAGAAAATAAGAGTATGTTTGTAAAGGGATTTTATACTTTTCAGAAGGTCAGGAGTAAGGGAACCCAATGAAGTACCACATGTCAAATATGAAAGATTGCGAGTTTTTAGAATGGGCTAATCATATATTTGTGATTTAACCAAAGTTCCAGGACATTAAGAAAGGCAGAACGAGCGGGAGAAATAAATATGATGATACAATAACCCATGAGGGTATTTGGTCTTGAAGGAGAGCCTCTAAAGAATCTTACAAACAGATAAGTGTTAAGTGTTATGCGGATGAATACACTTTTCAACGGATATCCTAATAAGAGTTAAGAGGTGAGCCGAATGAAATACCTAAGGTAAAAGGCCACGTAACATATGGAAGAGTTTGTGGCTATTCACTAACTAGGAAGAATAAGGCGAGAAGAAATGGGGAGAGAACTTCTAAATTGGGATGGTCATGGTTATAATAAAATATCTGGCATCATAATGGTGGACTTGCTTAGAGCACAAGTGTTAATAAAAGTTATAAGGGACTAACCGCAATGTAACCGACTTGGGTGACACCGAATATCAACTAAATGATCTTAATATAGTTCAAGTCTACATACAATGGAGAGTAAGACTACTGGAGGTGTAGCTGTGGTATAATAAACTCACTAAATCGGGCACAATGGTAAGGCTATTAACTATGCGCTATCTGCAAAATGGAATAGAAATGAAAGTTCTAATTAGGAAGAAAAGATGGCACTAGCATATTGTACATGCCAAAGGGGGGTCAATAAGGAAAAGGAAACATAATCTACCCAAAGGGAAAATAAAAGGTTCGGAATAGATTGAAAGAGGATGAACACTTGTTACGGGCCAGACGTGTTCAGCATGGTAACTCCTAAACCGCAATATCAGGGAACCCTATTGGTAGCTACAATATGGGGAATGAGGTAAGTTACTCATCGAGGATAGAATAAGGTGGACTAAGTCTTAGACTTAAGAGTAAAACCAAAAGTCATTGTTGAAGAAGTGAGAAGGATTTAAAGTTTCAAAGAATGCCCCTCCCGGGATAGTGACCCTTCCTAAATTATATACATATAAAGGTTGTTGATATACATTTTGAGAGGTGTTTAATCAGAAAAAAAGATCGTGGGAATTTTCACAGGGAAAGTAGTGCAGTTTCTTAAATTCTATAATGCACATGTGGGGAGAAGAGGTTGGCTAAGAAAAGTTAGAGCACAATGTTACCTTACATTTGATGCAATGTTATACAAGTTAGTGTTATTAGGGTATGAGTGCAAGTTAGCCGGTGGTATTCATTTGAGAGTGAAGGTCATATGAGAAAACTCATTCATTAATATCTTTTGTTGAGAATTTTGAAGAGTTAGTAGCAATTATTCACATGAGATTGTAACCATATCAGGGAAATTATAGTAGAACTCAATTAGTTGGAGGTCTTATGTAAGAGGAATATGATAAAGATGTTCCACTAATGATGTAAAGTGTTAAGGTGATAGTTTATGCCTCTAGGGTTGGTTTGGGGTGTGTGTTGATGCATCACGGGAAGGTTATAGCGTATGCTTCGAGACAACTCAAGAATCAAGAGAAGAGTTATCCGACACATGATTTGGAGCTTGTGGCAGTTGTGTTTGCTTTGAAAATATAGCGGCATTATCTTTATGGGGTCCATGTGGATGTGTTCTCAGACCATAAGAGTCTCTAATACTTGTTCAAGTAGAAGGATTTGAACTTAAGGCAATGACGGTGGTTAGAATTGCTCAAAGATTATGATATGAACATTTTGTACCATCAAGGGAAGGCGAATGTGGTGGACGACACTCTCAGTCGGAAGTTTATGGGTAGTTTGGCTCATTTGGGAGTGGATCAGAAGCCTTTTGTTCAGGAGGTTTATCAATTGGCCAGTCTAAGGGTTCGCATTTCAGCATCAGACAAGGGGAATGTTATGGTGCATAATGGAGCATAATCGTCACCGGTGACAGAAATCAAGGAAAAGCAATTTATGGATCCAGCATTGGCTCGGGTAAAGGAAGCAGTTGTGAATAACAAGACTTCTGAATTTTCACTTGGCGGAGAGGATGTTGTATTGCGATATCAAGGAATGATATGTGTTCCGGATGTGTATAAGCTTCGGGAGAGGGTAATGGCGGAGGCTCGTTGTTCTTGATATTCCGTGCACCCAGGGTCTACAAAAATGTATCATGATCTTAAAGATATTTATTGGTTGAACGGTATGAAAAGAGGTGGAGCGGACTTTGTATCTAGGTGTTCCGATTGTGAGAAAGTAAAGGCTGAGCATCAGTGGCCTGGCGGGTTAACTCAGCTTATGGAAATACCAATGTGGAAATGGGAGATGATCAACATGGATTTCGTGGTAGGGTTACCTCGCACTCAGCATAAATTTGACTCAATATGGGTGATAGTGGATCGACTCGCCAAATCAGCTCACTTCGTTAAAGTCATTCAGGAAAGGATGAAGACTGCTTAAAGTAGACAAAAATCCTATGCGGACGTTCGTCGAAGAGACTTGGAATTTCAAGTTGACGATTGGGTATTCTTGAGGGTATCTCCTATAAAGGGAGTCATGCGATTCGGTAAGAGAGATAAGTTGAGTCCTAGATATGTCGGGCCATATCGAGTTGCTCAAAGGATAGGGCAGGTGGCTTATAGGCTGGAACTGCCCCCTGAAATGTCAATAGTACACCCGATGTTCTATGTGTCTATGTTGAAGAAAGTGGTTGGAGATCCATCTTCCATCATGCCATTTGAGACTATTGATGTGAGTGAACACTTATCATGTGAAGAGTTTCCGGTTGCTATTCTTGATGGGCAAGTCCGAAAATTGAGGAACAAGGAAATTGCTTTAGTTAAAGTATTGTGGCGAAGTCAACAAGTTGAAGAAGCCATGTGGGAAGCATAAAAACAAATGAAAGAGAAATATCACATGTTGTTCGAACAAGTCTAGTAGTAATCGTGCGAACGATTATCTTTAAGAAATTTGAGGTAGTGTTCAAATTTGTGCAAAGGCACCCCAGTTTCCCGAAATTTCCTTATTGGTGTAACTTCCCAATGTGTGCGAGATTGCAAATGTTGTTGCTATTTGGGTAATGTACAACCTTTTAAGTAAATGAAATTTTGTGAAACTTATGTGGTAGGTAAATGATTAATGATAAGTAGATTGGTAATGGTTAATTGAAGCATATATGGCATGTTAAAGTGACTGGATTGTACAAGGCTCATTGAAATGACTCAGTTGTGTGGAAATTAAATGACCTTGATTGAACCAAGCGCAAATTATGGTATAATGAGAACGAGCTAATTGTAAGTTATTTAGAGTATTTGAATATGTAAGAGTTGTTAGGGAATGAATTGTATACATGTTGTAGGGATAACAAAAAATGTGTAATGGTCATGGAAATATGTTTCGGGGGCTCTCTGACAGGTGGATATGTCCATATTACAAAGGAAACTCTAGCGAAATTTTTGAAAATTTATGAAGTTAGACAAATTCAGACAATTGATATATTTCAAGATGTGAACAAGCTGAATTTACATAAGGATGGCTAGTGAACAGACGTCAATCCTCATTCGAGGATGAATGATCCTAAGGGGGGAGAATGTAAGGCCCCAAAATTTTTTTTCGAGTAATTTAAGATTTTGTCGTGCCAAGGTAGGCTAAATTATTTTATTTCGTGTGCAAATAAGAGTTTATGATATTATGGATATCAATTGGATATGGTAATAAGTGTATAAGTCTTATTTTAAGTAATTTGGGGTCTAAGGAGAGGACTAAGTCTATGCCAAGTTGAAAAATTGCATATTAGACGAAATTTGTAAATGAGTGCGCACAAGACATCACTTTGGACGATCATATATCCAGTTGTATAAGGATTTGTGTGATGAACAACCTATCATATTAAAGCCCTTTGAGTCTAGTTTCTAACGCAACAAACCGTTTGTCATTTGCAGGTGTATACAGAAAGTTATGACCATTTTCGTGTCCCTTCCGTTGCTAGCGCCCTGGGTAGCTCGCGGGCGCTTTCCGTGGCACCGGGAATTTTTTTTTCCTACTGGAAATAGCGCCACAGGCAGCGCCCAGCGCCACCTGTGGCACCTGAAACTGCCTATATTACTCATTTCGGGGTTCATTTTTACCCATTTCATTTGAACGAACATAGGGTTCTTCTTTCACTCTCTCAAGACCTTTAACTCCTCCCATATCCAAGGTAAGGTTTTTGGAGTATTTTGAGTTGATTACTACTCCTAAACACTTATATTAACATGGATTGATTTTTAAAATCCATAGATTTTATTCAAATCCTTGAATTTATCAAGAACAACACAAGTGGGTATTCTCAAGATTTTTACTACAAGAGGTATGTCTATCATCTCCAACTACTCTATGGTGATTATTTATGTATGATAGATACATTAGAACTCATGGGATGATGATTGAAATCCATAAGTGCCTAACCTAGGTTGTGTTGATTGTAGAGATTGTGAAATGAGTTAATTAATAAGGTTGATGGTTGGTATGAATGAATGGTCGTATATATATGTTGTTGGAAGTTAGAAACTTGGTCAGGAATGATGGTAGGGTGAATTGTTAGTTAATGGTGATAGTTGGATGAACCACCACCACTGTTGTAAGGTGTAATTATTTATACCTACAAGGTGTTTGATAATATCCCTAAATGGCATAAATTATGGAATTTGTTACTAATTTGGTCCTATTGAATATTGTAGTGTAGATTGAAGTTGTTTAAGTGTATTGGAACTTTGTAGTATCATTAAGGGGAAAATCCCAGGTATGTATGAAAAATTTTGATCTTTGTGAAATCGCCCTTTTGTGTACAAATTATTTAGTATGTGATAGCTATTTGAATTGTTGTGTAATTCTTATGATTAAGTTGGTGGGTGTTCGATTGGTCTAACCATGTGTTGTGTGGTATGAGACGTGAACCGAATGATGAAAAAGAAAATTGTAAATAGTAAAATTGGGGACAATGGTAGTAATGGCATACTTGGCTTCTTGTGGGCAATTAATGGAACAACTCAAATTATTTATAAACTGTTGAACATAATGGGTTTGGTACTTTCGGATATGGAACACTTTGTAACATTGTTGTGGTAGTGGCTTGAAAAGTATTTGGAAACATGAACAAATTTGTAAGTTGCTTATTGCCTTTGTTTGCGATATTTGTGAAGTGTTTTTGGTTGTTTTGATTTGAAACTGTACGGTGGGATTGGGTTGCGCGCCGCAACACGAAGTAATAAGGTGTGGGTTGGAGTGATAAGGGTGGCTAAGGTATTAAGGGTGGAAAGTGATCGAAATCGTCATTGAAATTGATATGAATACAATTGTGAAATCATTGATGTGAAATAGTGAAAGGAGATAGCAGGAGAGTTTGCAACCTGTGGGGCACTGATTGTCCCTTTGCTTGACTTGATTGTGCTTTTCCGTGTATGTTTGGTTGTTGCCTTCTTTGTTGATCTCTATTTGTACATGGGTTGAGGACTACTTGAAACAATGTAAGTGTGGGAACGCGATTGGCTCTCTTCGTATTTCCTTGGTGTATCTGTTGGTTGTTTTATTATCGTGATTGATTTGTTTATGGCTTGAGTTTACTTGGGACACATCTTGTCCATACATACTATTACAATTCTAATGTACCGATGTCCCTTTTCCGGGGGCGCTACATTTATGTCATAATTGTAGGTGGATTTGCAGCATGTACTTCAGCTCATCGGCAGTAGCACTCTTTCACCTTCCACTGGCCATTTTGGTGTGCCCCTTTCCTCTCGGGGCTCTGCGTGGCTCATGCCACTTTTATTTTGGATTCTTATTTTGATTTTGTGTAAGGTATAGCCGGAGCCTTGTTACCGGCAAGTATTGTATCATCCTGTTATATCTTAGAGTCTCCCTAGATAGTAAATGTGGGATTATGGTCTTATGTAAATACACGTCGGACGTTGTAAATTGTAAACTTGTTAAGAACTAAACGTGTTGTTATGTTTGTAAAAGTGTGATTTAAATTATAAATGGGTTAATTCTTTGGTTTATTAGTAATGAACAATACAAGGGTAACACGTGGGTTAGGAAAGGCACCCAGTACCGCTTGACTTGGGCTAACCGGTCAGACGCCGGTCATGCCCCTCAATTTGGGGCGTGACACGATGTCTATCTACAACTCTTGGGCCCTGCTAAATTTGATACTAGGGTTGAGCCCCTTAATGAATCTACGAACCCTCTCTCAAACTCTAGCAACCAAGGCTGGTACATATCTAGACAAATTACTGAAGCGAACAACATACCTAGTACAGTCATAGGACCCTAGTGCAACTGCCCAAACTCTGTGTGCCATGCATCTCTAGGACTCTGGAAACATACTTCTTCAAAAACATATCCGCGAAATGAGTCCATATGAGTGAAGCTGCCTCTGTCGGGCTATCCAACTCATATGCTAGCCATCATTGATAGGATGCTTCTCTAAGTTGGAACGTAGTGAAAGAAACCTCTCTCAAGTTTGCTACACCTATAGTATGGAGGATAGGTAGCACTCCCCAAGAAAAACCTGGGCATCCTCTAATGATAGGCTACTGAAAGTAGGAGGGTGGTACTTCTTGTACCTCTCAAGCCTGAGATCCTTCTCTTAAGAAACTGCTGCCCTACCCTCGGGCCAAACTAGGGCTACCGGCTATACTGATATGACAGCTGACACATGGTCGACCTGAACCCGCTGCTTTAGGGTGTAGACAGTGGGAGTACGTGCTCCTCCCTCAGACTGAGATGTGACAGCAAAAAGTGGGATCAACCCTGTCTGAGTTAATGTACCGAACATGCTCAAAACTTGTGCACGGGTCTCTTGAAGAGATGGTGCTATAACTGGTGCATGCACTCCGAGTGGCGCTGTCACACCTCCCTTTTTACTACCCCACTTTTGGGAAATAAGCATATAAATACGCTCGTAGGGGATACCCCGATGCTCAGATATCTGAAACGGATAAAATAACGTAAGGGAAGGAGTTTTTCCAATTAAAGGACAATCGGTTCGGGATTTTATTGAGATTAATCAGAGTCGCCACTTGAGAAAGATAACGGTGTCCCAAGTTACCGGTTAATCCCGAATCCGAGGAATTTGACTCTTAAAAATGTCTACGAAGCAAAGATCCGGATAAGGAACTCTGTTAACCCGGGAGAAGGTGTTAGGCATTCCCGGGTTCCGTGGTTTTAGCACGGTCGCTCAATTGTCGTTCCCGACTCTTGTTTGACTCAATCACAGATTTTAACAACATATAGTGCTTTTTTACATTAAGTATTTTTAGGGAATTTGCGGCATTGCAAAAACATGCCTCGAGTTATACCGCAACCAGTACGCCTATGACTTTCGGTGTATTTCAGCTTCGCCGAGATTTGGATTTGAGTCGCACCAAGTGCACACTCATTCAATGGAAGGTATATTAAAATCGTGCCCTAAAATAGTCTATCAGCTTTTAATTGTTTTGGATAAGACTTTGGAATTAGCTAGTAGTCTTCCCGAGTCTAATTGTATTAAACCATTACTAAATGGGGGCCCCGCTTGTTTAAAGTCGGGCGAGGCTCATCCCAATTTAATTTTAAAGTTCAATCCTAAGAAGTGTATACTATGTTTTCTATATTGTTTTTTCCTTATTCGTATTTTAACAATAAGTATTCCAGGCCCACATGATTTCTATTGTTTATTGGGGCCTGGATTTCCAGAATGGGTTTTAATACATTAACAAGGGGTCCAGGTCCTTAAAGAACGAGACCTATTTTGGGCAATTCATCGCTAGCCCAACAGTTACGTGGACATGGTCTAGGCCCATACTAATTGTCAGGCCCAAAATCGGATTAAGGCAGTAATAAAGAAAGCAAAGACAATGAACTCATAGTAAATCAAACACACTGGAATTAAATCGAATCACTCTTTTGTTAATCCAAAAGGGAAAATCGCTGTACAAGAATATCAATATTAATCCTAGATTACAACTAATTAATGTATATATGAATGAACTAATTAATGTATATATCAAAGAGACAATTCATCTATGTGATACAGTGTTTAAACAATCCAATCGCTTATTGACAATAACCAGATTACCTAAAGCTAAATGATTAACTACATATGCATTGTTATATTACGATTTGGACTCAATCAGTGTTACAAATCTAGTCTCGAATGAATTAATGCTTCCTTTCTCTTTTGTGCTTGCTGATATCTAGAGGCTAATTCACTTGATATGATTAACTACTGTTGTTTAGTAAGAGCCAAACCTATTTGATATTATCAAAACCAACTTCACTACTCATCTGTTTGTTTCCTTTTAGAATTGTTCAAACTCTGATATTGATTAACAAAACAGATTAACTAAGTGAGCTTGTTATTATTAACGCATGCGAGAGAATCAATTAACTTTTGTTTTAATGGTTTTTCCTATTTAACTAAGTGATGGGCGATCTATGACTATACTACTACTACACTACTACTATTATGCTAGCTATTACATAGTTTTTGTTTCGTTTTTAGTTTTCAGCTACTGTATACTACAATAAATGAGCTATAAATCTTAAACTAGTAACATTAAACTACAAAACTACATAACAGCATAATATAAAGGACTGAATCTTCATTTTTATTCAATCAACTCGGGATTACAGCTTCAAGTGAAAGAGTAATGTACCTGAATCAAAATAGAGAAAGCCGATGAGTTCTAGGGGGAATGGAAGTAAATAATCAGCAATAGACTCAATAGCAATGCAACAGTGGTAGAAGATCCACGAAAACAGAACACCACAGCCAAACAGCAAATAGAAATCCCACAGCAAAGGCCAATAGAAATCCAGATCAGTTTGGAGCAAGGAACCCCGAAAACCAGAAGAAATTAACCCAAATTCTCGCTCAAAAATACCAGAAATACTACTGTCCTATTGCTATTTTTTACTCTGAAACTTTTATATTCCAAAAGCCAGCCCCTAATACACTCTTTTTGGGAGTATATATAGGCATGGGAATGGGCTGAAGACTTGGGGAGAAAGTATGTGATTAATCCCACTTCTCCCCATCTAAAATTTATAAAATATACACTTAGGTCCTCAAATCAGTTAACAGAAACCCTTCCAGCATGTGCTGGAAGGTTCCAAAGATTCCTTTTATGGGTCTTTTACCAATATAGCCCTAAGGGTTAAATTTTTTTACAGATTTCCCATTTTAGGGAGACCATTATACCCTTAAATCTCTGCAAAATTGCGGAAATCAGGGGTACAAATGACTCCCTTACCCTCTTATGTTCTAAACTATTTACCAAAATACTATTTTGAGTTCCCTATATGCCCTCAAGGCCACTGCTGATTTACCTGACTGCCTAGGATAAATTTCAGCTCCTTTGGAACTTATTTAACTAATAGCCAGCCCTTGCATTGGTATTTAAGGGCTGGCCAATCCTACTATTAAGAACTATTTCAATTCTAGCCTCTTTTAATTAGTTCCAGTTAATTAAGACCAATTTATTTCAATTTTAAACTAATTGCAGGACTAGCCTACTTTATTATTATATATGACTATTTAAAAACTAGACAGTCTCAAGTTGAGACTTAGCTTGGGTACTTAAACCCAATTACTGAACAGTTGGGCCCAAAACCTTTGCAGGCTTGGCCACTTTAAATGTTCAGGGCTCAAAAGACGAGCCTGGGCAAGTCTGCATTTGCAGATTTAGCCATTTTTCACAACCAGCCCCTTTTAAGGTGGACTGGTGTGTTAGGGCCTTATAGAGTTGGTCAACTTTTGCAAAGTTGACCACTCTTAGGCCAATTATTGCTTAATAACCTATTTTAAGTTAATTAAACTATTAAGACTATTTAACTAATGGCCAGTCTCAAGTTGAGACTTAGCCTGGGCAATTGAAGCCCAATTACTGAACATAGGCATGGGCTAAGGTCTTTGCAGACCTAGCCACCTAGAATTCAGGGCTCAAACAGAGCTTGGGCAAGTCTGCCTTTGCAGACTTAGCCAGTTGTTACACAACTAGCCAACTTTTAAGTGTTGGTCAGTGTGAGGGACCTAACAGAGTAGGTCAATTGCAAAATTGACCACTCTGATCACTTATTTAACTTGTGACCTATTTTTTGTGATTTTCAGTTAATAACCTATTTAAAAACTAACCATTTTCATGGACCTAATGCTAGCAGCTATAACCAATTCCCCTAAAGTATGATAGGTATTTAACAGTGTTTACCCTAACATAGAACTATCGCAATCTTAGCCATTTCAACATACAATTGCACACATAACCACATGAAGCCAAATATTGTTCATTAATCAATTAAAACTCAAAAGAGGGGTTTGATAATGCTGAATCTCAACTAATCAACTCACATAACTTAAATTCATGTAGCAACATGTCAATTAACATCAATCACGCTTAGTCACAATCATTTCATGCCAGATGACATACTGAAAAACCCTAAAACACTTAGCATTCATGGACATAGACACATAGACACTAAATTCCCAGAAAACAGTCAACAAGGAACGAACATGGCTCATCTAGATATAACAACAATGAACTTTAACAGAATATGGCAATCAAAATTCATTTTTAAATACTACTCCTAACTTGATGTATGCATGTTAAGAGTGAAGATGAGGAATATGAAAGACCTGAAGGAGCAATGAGTGACAGAAGAAAGATCATGGGTATGCATGTGAGGGTGCTATTTGAAGTAGTAATCCTTAAGCAAACATGAGAGTCTAACAGCTAATTTTAAAATTATTCTAAAAGGAAAACAGTGAACACATGGAAAACTGGAGTAGAGCCAACTCAGATATGAAACTAATATTTAGTCCTAACAGTATAACTAAACATGAAAAGACCAGAAAAAGATTCATTTCAAACTATTGAAAGCTATATGCAGACCGAATGTCAAAGTTTAAACATGTGATATTGAAGACCAACGGAGACACTTATAGACGAAACATGGGAAACACACAAAAAGGACTGGACATGAAGAAAGAAAAGATGACAAAGTATGCAAAATAATAAAAGAGAAGCTATGCTATAGGAACGGATCAGAACTGTGTGACTTAGTCGATAACGAAGAGAAGGAAAGAATCAAAGCTACTTTTTACTTACTAAACATATGAGAGAAACGAGAGATAAACAAGAATCAACAGTCATGAATCAAAAACCCCAAATTAACATGAAGAAGCACAAGGGATGAAGAAATAAACAAAAGACGACAAGTATAAAATAAAGGAAAACATGAATAGGTGAAAACAAACAAAACAAAAACATAAAATTAACATGCGAGAACAGATAAGACATGTAGAAGAGATTTCAAAAAGCCAACAGAGAAAGAGAAAGAAGATGAAGAAGAATCAGGGATATCAAGCACATTAAGACAAAAGAACAACCTAATTCGTAGGACAAACTAACAGAGTATAACAAAGTCAAAATAAAACACAATCAAAGAAGAAAAACAAGCGGCAAACAAGGCAAGGAGGGAAAAACTTAGCTTGGCGGGGTCTGTCCCCCAAGCTTTCCTATTTCACTTTTCTTTTCTGGTTTCTTTCAGACTCTATTACTCCTCTTCTTTGTTCCTTTTCTTTATTCCTTTTATCTTCAAACTTTTTCCTTCGTTTTCTTTCTGCTTTTCTTGCTAGGATTCAAGACGAAACCTTTGTGGCTTTTGGTTGCAGAGGGGTATTTGGGGGATGGTAAAGGACGGATCTTGAAAGATTGGATTTTGGGGGTCGCCGGAGTTAGGTTTCCGGCGATCTTCTTTTGAATATTCGATGAGTTCCAAGGATCTTCGAGGGTGGTGGCTTATATGGTTGGGTATATCTCACCAAGACGGTTCGATCGGCGTTGGTTTGGCAAGGTGATTCATTGTTTGGTGGTCACCGGTGAAATTCCGGCGACCGGAGTTCTAAGGAAAGGGTCTGTTTTTTCTAGGGTTTTCGATGAAGAAGAAAGAAAAGAAGAAGAAAAAGAAGAGAGAAGGGAGTAGAGGGGCCGGCGACCACCGTGGAGGGTGGTGGCCGCCATGGCTGGCTAGGGTTTCTTGTTGGAGGCTGAAGATGAAGAGGGGAGAAGAAGGAGCTTCGAGGGCGGCTAAGGTTAGAGAACTCGTAAAAAATGGCCCAACGCTTTAGACAGAAGCCTTATATAGGCAAAGCGTCTGAGGTGATCTGGGCCGTTGATCTGATGAAGATCAACGGTTTAGACCAAGCGTTACTAAAACGATGTAGTTTCGCCTGTCTGGGAGACTAAAGGTCTTTGACCGTCAGATCATTTCAAATGGATGGCTCAGATTATTCCTCATTTCTCAATTAATTAAATAAATCCGTCCTTTTTTCTTAGCCGTTGGATCCAGCCTGATGAACGGCTGAGATTCCTATTACCTAACGGATCAGGCCTGGGTTTGGGCTAATGTACCTGGGCCTATTCAATTCAAATCAATTTGGCCCAATCTTATTATACCCTCTATTTTTGGATTTTCTGATTTTTAAATTATTAAGACACCATTTTTTTTTCTTTTTCTTTTATGGAATATTAAAAAGAAAGAAAAAAAACCTAACTTCCTACTTACTCTAATTATTTAGTATTTTTTGGCAATTTTCTACTATTTTTCCCTAATTTCCGCTACAATTTTGGTGATTTTCTTCTTAAAACTTAACTAATTAAGACAAAGTAATTACCTAGCCTAATTTTTTTGATTTTTTCTAATTTCTACTTATTTAAACACATAAAGTATAGCTAATTTCAAACAAAGCAAGTAATTGCACTCAAAAATATATTTATTTTGATTTTGGAATTATTTGCCCGGTGCAAAAATCACGTGCTCACAGCTGCCCCTCTTTGCTCGGGAACACGAAGAGTTTCAGTGCAAAGACAAGTGAGCGGTAATGAGAGATTTTTGCACATTGGCACATTCCGTAAAAGCATTTTTTGAAAACCTTTTGACCGCACCCTGCTTTAGAGGTTGCCTACATATCCTGGGCTAAACAAGAATCACGTCAGTGTAGTTCGGGAAGGTCTAGCAGTTTAAAAACTACTAGACTCACTGTTGCATTGGCACTGTCGAGACCTGCCGACTTACTCCTTATTACACCGGGGGGAGAAATGTAAAAATGAAGAAGCTATTTTAAGTTATGATCCTACAATTACAATTGTTCCTAATCTAGCTTTTGCTTTTCTTCCTTTTTTTTGATTTTCTGTGATGCCGACTCTCTTTTTTGTTGATTTTCTTTGATGCTGACTCTCTTTTTTTGTTGATTTTCTTTGATGCTGACTCTCTTTTTGTTGATTTTCTTTTCTTGCTTTCCCCTCTTTTTTTTTTGATTTTCAATGGTACTTCTTGTCCTCGAGCTGAAACCTGCTCAAAACAAAACAACAAACTTTTCCCTTTCTTTTTTTTCTTTTTCTGCCCCAGTATGGGCTTTTAGCTACATAAACTGTAATTTGCAGAAATGTATTCCCGTGTTTGAAGGTGGGCGCCTAACAGAAATTAAACGTGCAATGCGATGCAGAAAATATTCCCGTATTCGAAGGTGGGCACCTAACAGAAATTAAACGTGCAATGCGATGCAGAAAAATATTCCCGTATTCGAAGGTGGGCACCTAACGGAAATTAAACGTGCAATGCGATGCAGAAAAATATTCCCGTATTCGAAGGTGGGCACCTAACAGAAATTAAACGTGCAATGCGATGCAGAAAAGTATTCCCGTATTCGAAGGTGGGCACCTAACAGAAATTAAACGTGCAATGCGATGCGGAAAAATATTCCCGTATTCGAAGGTGGGCACCTAACAGAAATTAAACGTGCAATGCGATGCAGAAAAATATTCCTGTATTCGAAGGTGGGCACCTAACAGAAATTAAACATGCAATGCGATGCAGAAAATATTCTCGTATTCGAAGGTGGGCACCTAACAGAAATTAAACGTGCAATGCGATGCAGAAAATATTCTCGTATTCGAAGGTGGGCACCTAACAGAAATTAAAGTGCAATGCGATGCAGAAAAATATTCCCGTATTCGAAAGTGGGCACCAAACTGAAATTAAACGTGCAATGCGATGTAAAAAAATATTTCCGTATTCGAAGGTGGGCACCTAACTGAAATTAAACGTGCAATGCGATGCAGGAAAAATATTCCCGTATTCGAAGGTGGGCACCTAACAGAAATTAAACGTGCAATGCAATGCAGAAAAATATTCCCGTATTCGAAGGTGGGCACCTAACGAAATTAAACGTGCAATGCGATGCAGAAAATATTCCCGTATTCGAAGGTGGGCACCTAACAGAAATTAAACGTGCAATGCGATGCAGAAAAATATTCCCGTATTCGAAGGTGGGCACCTAACGGAAATTAAACGTGCAATGCGATGCAAAAGTATTCCCGTATTAGAAGGTGGGCACCTAACAGAAATTAAACGTGCAATGCGAATGCAGAAAAGTATTCCCGTATTTGAAGGTGGGCACCTAACGTAAATTAAACGTGCAATGCAAAATGCAGAAAAGTATTCCCGTATTAGATGGTGGGCACCTAACAGAAATTAAATTGCCATTCCATTCTTCGGGCGGGCACCCCGACTTCAACAACAATTTAAAACTTCAACATCAATTAAAACTTAAAGTAAATTAAAAGTGCAATGCGATGCGAAAATATTCCCGTATTCGAAGGTGGGCACCTAACAGAAATTAAACGTACAATGCGATGCAGAAAATATTCTCGTATTCGAAGGTGGGCACCTAACAGAAATTAAAGTGCAATGCGATGCAGAAAAATATTCCCGTATTCGAAAGTGGGCACCAAACTGAAATTAAACGTGCAATGCGATGTAAAAAAATATTTCCGTATTCGAAGGTGGGCACCTAACTGAAATTAAACGTGCAATGCGATGCAGAAAAATATTCCCGTATTCGAAGGTGGGCACCTAACAGAAATTAAACGTGCAATGCGATGCAGAAAATATTCCCGTATTCGAAGGTGGGCACCTAACAGAAATTAAACGTGCAATGCGATGCAGAAAATATTCCCGTATTCGAAGGTGGGCACCTAACAGAAATTAAACGTGCAATGCGATGCAGAAAATATTCCCGTATTCGAAGATGGGCACCTAAAAGAAATTAAACGTGCAATGCGATGCAGAAAAATATTCCCGCAGCCTGAGGACTGGGGAGTGGATTTTAAAGGATGCTACCTTCCTCTTTTTGGTATTTCTTTTACCAATTATCTCTCACCTGTGAATTTCTCCACTTATTGGCTAACTTTCTCTTTTTGTGTTTTCTATTTTTTTTTTCACATTGGTCATATTCACTTTAAAGTGATGAGTGACAATTTGTTCCTGCATGAAACAAAATTTATTAGATATAAACTGCTGGCAACTGGCATCTGCCGTCCCTGCCTCTTATTGCTTTTCTCTTTTGCTTTTTCTCCTGCTGTGTAACCTTTAGCTGATTGTCTCTTGCAAACTCCTTTTTTTGTATTTTCTCACTTTTTCCATTTTTGTTTTGTTTTCTTTTCCTTTAGCCATGTTTGCCAAGCTTCCTTATTTCCTTCCCAACTTTTCCTTCTTTTTGACCTAGTGTTGTTTCAGCTTTCGTTATCAGGAGCTGGTAGTTAGCTATCAAAAGGTAAACAATGAAATGCAGAAAAATAAAAAAAGGTAAGGGCGTTTTGGAGAGATGATAGAACTTATCCGGGTATTTGCCGGCTGATTCTGCTGACCATGCCATGTATTTAAACTCTGACCCAGTTCGTTCCAATCATTATTCTGTCTCCGAATTGTTTCCAACCCAAACCGCTACTATTTTTGTTGCTTTTCTCTTTTCTGGTAATCATCACGATCGCCCTACGGTGCCTCGAAAGGTTTTCACCAATAAGACTCTCTCATTTATTCTCTCAACCTCACAGTCGTCTCACAGTGCCGATTAAGGTTTTCACTGATGAGACTCTCTCATTTTATTTCTCTCAAACTCACAATCGCCTCACAGTGCCGGTTAAGGTTTTCACCGATGAGACTCTCTCATTTTGTTTTCATTTTTCATTTTTCTTTTTTGTATTTTGTTTTCTGTACCACAGGTATTATCCGATGTTTCACTCCTCCTTCATTGCATTCGTTATCATTTCGGAATTGATCGGAAGGTCTTTCTTTGGACTGTAACGTGGCTTTCGGATGGGTTGAGAAAGAAAGGTATAAAGGCTCAAAATCTCACGAGGGTTCAAAGATATTTACAACTCTCGGAATTATTAAACATAACTTCTGCCCCAGTTTCAATATGTGGGGAATTTTTGGATTTTTTTTCTTTATTGTGACTGAACCTCAGAGAGGCTGCCTACGTACCCTTTCGGGATCAAGTCAGATGTAGTTCATCCAACTTCATAAGTTAGATGGATTTCTTTTTGACTTTTTCCCAATTTCTTTGTCTTTTTCTTTTTTTTTCATTTTTCATTTTTTTTCATTTCATTTTTTTTTAATCAATGTTTCATTATTTTTTTCATTTTGTCAATTTCGATCTTATTGCGCTAAAGCGATTCCGAGAGAGGGATATGAAAGAATATATTCATTAAGGCTCAAAGGGGTTATCAATGGATAAAATGTTTGGATAGAGAATAAAATGCCTTCGTCATTTCAATTCCAAAATCACAACAAAATACAAAACACATAATTGAAAAGGAGCCATACATAGTATCTTTTGACTGCATCTGAATTGATAGCAGTCTCTACGCACTTTCCTTCAACATCTGTTAGATATAATGCCCCATTGGACAACACCCGTGATACCACAAATGGTCCTTGCCAATTTGGCGCAAACTTGCCTTTTGCCTCGGCCCAAAGGGTAACGTTTCATGCCATTGCCTGGATCCCTCCACCATTTTCCGGAGAATCTTCTTGATATTCTTATTCGCTGCTTCTATTGCCCCATTCGCCTTTGGCCTGTAAGGTGTGGAATTGCGGTGCGTGATCTTAAATCTCTCGCAAACTTCTGCCATGAGATGACTGTTTAGATTGGCTCCGTTATCTGTGATGATCACCTTAGGAATTCCAAATCGGCATATAATATTCTCATGCACAAAGTCCACCACCGCTTTCTTCGTTACTACCTTGAACGTTTTTGCTTCAACCCACTTGGTGAAATAATCAATTGCAACCAAAATAAATCTATGCCCATTGGAAGCGGCTGGATCTATCGGGCCGATAACATCCATGCCCCGAGCGACAAAGGGCCAAGGTGCAGACATTGTATGCAACTCATAAGGCGGGGAGTGGATCAATCTCCATGTACCTGGCATTGGTGGCATTTCTTTACATACCTGATACAATCACGCTCCATAGTGAGCCAATAATACCCAGCTCTCAAAATCTTCTTTGTCAGGACATATCCGCTCATGTGGGGTCCACAGGCTCCGGCATGTACTTCAATCATGATTTCATTTGCTTGTTGTGCATCCACACACCTCAATAACCCCAGATCTGGTGTTCTTTTGTATATAACTCCTCCACTGAGGAAAAATCCGTTAGCTAAGCGCCTGATGGTTCTCTTCTGATCTCCGGTGGTCTGCTCCGGGTATTTGCCAGCTTTCAGGTATTCCCTGATATCATGATACCACGGGTCTCCATCCGATTCTTCTTCCACAGCAAAACAATAAGCATTTTGATCACGGACTTGGATCTGGAGTGGATCTATATATGTCTTGTCAGGATGATGCAACATAGAGGACAGTGTGGCCAAAGCATCTGCGATCTCATTATGCATTCTCGGGATGTGCTTGAACTCTATAGACTGGAATCTTTGGGACAACTCGTGCAAACAATACCGGTAAGTATCAATTTCAAATCTCGTGTCTCCCATTCTCCCTGGATTTGATGTACCAAGAGATCCGAGTCACCCATGACCAAAATCTCTTGAATACCCATGTCAATTGCCATCCTTAATCCCAAGATGCACGCCTCATATTCGGCCATGTTGTTGGTACAGAAAAATCGAAGCTGAGCTGTGACGGGATAGTGTTGACCCGTACCTGAAATGAGTACTGCCCCGATGCCAACGCCCTTGCTGTTGACGGCTCCATCGAAGTACATTTTCCATCCTGGTCTCTCATCCTGCTCCATTTCCTCGACAATCATTGCCTCCTCATCCGGAAAGTACGTCTTCAATGGTTCATACTCATCATCCACCGGATTGTCAGCTGAGTGGTCTGCAATAGCTTGTGCCTTCATCACTGTACGAGTCACATAGATAATGTCAAATTCTGTGAGCAGAATCTGCCATTTAGCAAGTCTCCCTCTAGGCATAGGCTTCTGAAATATGTACTTCAGAGGATCCAGTCATGATATCAAGTATGTGGTATATGCTGAAAAATAATGCTTCAATTTCTGAGCTACCCAGATCAACGCACAACAAGTTCTTTCAAGTTGAGTATATTTCACCTCGTAGGATGTAAACTTCTTACCGAGGTAATATATGGCTTGTTCTTTCTTGCCTGTCTCATCGTGCTGACCCAGTACACAACCAAAGGAATTATCAAGCACTGTCAGATACAAAATCAGAGGTCGCCCTGGCTCTGGAGGGACTAACACTGGAGGATTGGCCAAATATTCCTTGATCTTGTCAAAGGCTTCCTGACACTCGTCGGTCCATTTCACTGTTGCATCTTTCTTCAACAACTTGAAGATCGGCTCACACGTTGATGTCAATTGAGCAATGAATCGACTAATATAATTCAACCTTCCTAGTAAACTCATTACCTCCTTCTTGTTCTTCGGCGGAGGTAGACTTTGGATAGCCTTGATCTTTGATGGATCTAGTTCAATACCTCGCCGACTCACTATAAACCCCAGTAATTTCCCCGAAGGTACTCCAAAGGCGCACTTCGCAGGATTGAGCTTTAAATTGTACCTCCGGAGTCTTTGGAAAAACTTTCTCAAATCTCTCACATTATCAGGTTGCATTTTGGACTTTATGATGACATCGTCCACATACACTTCAATTTCTTGATGCATCATATCGTGGAACATTGTGGTCATTGCCCTCATATAAGTTGCCCCAGCATTCTTCAATCCAAACGGCATTGCTATGTAACAATACGTTCCCCAAGGTGTAATGAAGGCAGTTTCTCGGCGTCTCCTTCGTCCATCAGGATCTGGTGATAACCGGCATAACAGTCCACAAATGAACCGATTTCATGCCCGGCGCAATTGTCGATCAATATGTGAATGTTTGGCAATGGGAAGTCATCCTTCGGACCGGCTTTGTTGAGGTCTCTGTAGTCCACACACACTCTGGTTTTTCCATCTTTCTTTGGGACCGGCACGACATTCGCCAACCAGGTGGGGTATTTGGTAACTCGTATGACCTTTGCCTCAAACTGCTTATTCACCTCTTCTTTTATCTTCACACTAATATCTTTTTTGAATTTCCGCCAGTTTTGCTTTACCGGCCGGCATTCAGAATAGATAGGCAACTTGTGTACCACCAAATCAGTGCTAAGCCCGGGCATGTCATCATAGGACCGGGCAAAAATGTCCTTAAACTCATGTAACAACCTTATCAATTCATCCTTGAGGGGCGCCTCCAAATGTACACTAATCTTTGTTTCTCGGACATTATCTTCGCTCCCCAAATTTACAGATTCTGTATCACTCAGATTTGGTTTGGGTTTTTCCTCATATTATTTCATGTCCTTGCTTATTTCCTCTAGGGCTTCCTCATCCTCACATTCTATCTCACTATCTTCCTCAATTTCTTGTATGGTAATGTGATTGTCAGAACAGGGTCCAGAACCCTTCACGCATGACATGGCATCAGAATCAACACATGCAGAACTGTACAAAAGGAAAAATAAAGAAAAATAAGGCAAAAAGTGAAGAAAAGGAAAATTGCATTTCATTGATAAAAAGAATGAACAAAGTTCGGAATACATTTTGATTCTCTTTTCATGAGGGGGATGGGAGAACTATAAAAATAACAATTTTGGGAAAGCAATGATGAAATTTCGGAGCTAACTACCAAGACTCCTTCCTGATAGGGAAAGGAGTGGCTTCCCAATTGTTCAACATTATTCCAGGTCCCACAAACTGCACATCCATTTTGCTTGTGTCTTCCCCCACTTCAACCATATTCACATCCCCAAAAATCTTTTCAAAACTCAGTATTTCTTCATCAGGTCGGGTCTCGATGTACTTTGTCGCAGCAGATGTCCGATATTTTATACCAGGCTTGATGAAGGTGTCGGATAGTTTGGGTATAGGCTTAGGCAAGGTCCAGTTCTTTTTGGCTTTGGAGGCTCTCTGGATGTCGGCAAAGGTGGGTTTGAACCCTAAGCCGAAAGTACCTTTGTTTTCTGGAAGCTGAACCGGTTGAATAACTCCCTGCAATGCTTTGCCCAATCCCTTTCCTGGCGCAAACCCGTTTTTGAGCATTTCCTTGGCCACCATCACAACAGTTGGTGCCACCATAGGGATCGGCAACTTCTCCCCTTCAGCAATTCTATTCACCGCAATGGCATCTGTCACTTGGTAGACCTAAGGACCCCTATCTCCGTCAGTATCATCAAACGGCGTCACCATATTGCAGGCATTCTCTTCTCCATGTACCACAATTTCCTGTTGCTCCCACTCGAATTTGACCATCTGGTGTAAAGATGATGGTACTGCCTTGGCCGCGTGGATCCAGGGTCGGCCTAGCAATAAATTATATGACACAGCAATGTCGAGCATCTGGAATTCCATAGTAAAATCCACAGGACTGATGGTCACCTCCAAAATAATGTCCCTTAATGTGTTTTTACCTCCACTATCAAATCCTCTTACGTTTATATTGTTCTTCCGGATTCTGTCCGAACTGACGTTCAGCTTTCCCAAAGTCGACAGCGGGCAAATGTTAGCGCTTGATCCGTTGTCTATCAACACTCTGGTCACTACCGACTCCTCGCTTTTTACCGTAAGGTAAAGCGCCTTATTGTGCTCAGTTCCCTCAACAGGCAATTCCTTATCTGAGAATGTGATCCTATTAGACTCAAAGATCTTGCTGGTAATCTTTTCCAAGTGGTAAACTGAGATCTTTTCTGGAACATGAGCCTTGTTCAGTATCTTCATCAGAGCCTTCCTGTGTTCTTCCGAGTGTATTAACAAAGATAGCAAAGAGATCTGCGCAGGGGTCTTCCTCAGCTGCTCAACTATAGAGTAATCCTGTGACTTCATCTTTTTGAGGAATTCCTCCGCCTCTTCTTCTGACACTGGCTTCTTTAATTGGTTCTCTTTCACCGTTTTCATTCTTCTCAATTCTTCTAGGGCAAAGCACCTCCCAGACCGAGTGAGACCGTGGGTTTCATTAATTTCCCCAGACACCTCTTTTCCTTTATAAACCACTGCTACCTTGTTGTAATTCCAAGGTACAGTCTTTGTGCTCACTACCGGCATCTGCACCACCGGTCTTATGATTACTGGCTCCACACTCACGCCTTTCACAGTCAAAATCGGCTTTATGCATGGTACTACAACTTTCAAACCCTCCACCACTACTGGCTTTTCTGCTGGTTCTTCAACAATCACTTTTTCTTTCATGGCTTCCTTTTCTGTTCTGCCACTTGTCTTTATCATCATCACAGACTGAGACGGCTTCCGACTGCTATCACTCTGTACCAATTCTGTCATGTGTGTTTCATGGTGAGTTGGCAGTGGATTTTGGGTGATGTTTGGAGCTTTTGGAGCTTGAACTTCAATTCTCCGATCGTCAATAAGATCCTGAATGGCATTCTTCAATTGCCAACATTTTTCAGTATCATGGCCCAGTGTTCCCGAACAATACTCACACCTAACAGATGGATCAAGGTTTTTCGGGGGTGGGTTTGGAACTTTAGGTACAATCGGGCTTAGCATCCCCAACTCTTTCAATCTATGATAAAGGTTGGTATATGATTCCCCAGTGGGGTGAATGTTTTCCTTGCCTTGTTTCTCCACTCTGAGTCAGGCCTGGGTCTGTTTTGGTTTCTGTAGGGTTTAGAGGTTGGGTATGTGTTCTGGGTGTGGTAAACATTGTGTGGAGTTTGAGCTCTCCACACATGTGGTGGTGGTGGTGAGTAAGCTTGGGCTTGTGGGTGGTGGTAGTGTGGGACTGTTGGTGCGTATGATGGTGGTGGTGGGTTATATGGGGTAGGTGTGTTATATGGGTTTGGCGGGTAAGATGGCGATGGCGGGTTATACGGGGTTGATGGGTTTGATGGGTGTTGGTGATAGGGTCTTGGTGGGTGATGATGCGGGTTACGGTTCCATGGCCTGCTCTCTACAGTTGCTACCTCTTCCTTTTTCTTCTTTCCCATTGCTCCTCCGTTTCCAGTCTGTATTGCTTGATTGGTGGCCTTAATGGCCGAAAAATTCATGATTTTATTTGTTTTCAAACCTTCATCCACAAAGCTTCCCATCTTCACGACTTCATTGAAACTTTTCCCAATCGCCGACACTAAATGACCGTAATATGTAGGCTCCAAAGCCTGTAGGAAACAATCCACCATCTCTCCTTCCTTCATGGGTGGATCTACTCTTGCAGCCTGCTCCCTCCATCTGAAACCGAACTCCCTGAAGCTTTCCCCTGGCTTCTTCTCCATTTTTGTAAGGGATAGTCTATCAGGTATGATTTCTAGGTTGTATTGAAAGTGATTTGCAAAGGCTTGCGCAAGATCATCCCAAACGAACCACCTTGTATGATCTTGTCGGGTATACCACTCTAAAGCCGAACCACTTAGACTCTCGCTGAAATACGCCATCAATAGCTCATCTTTGCCTCCTGCACCTCTCATTTTGCTACGGTATCCCCTGAGGTGGGCCACCGGATCTCCGTGTCCGCTATACATATCGAATTTTGGCAACTTGAATCCCACGGGAAGTTGCACTTCAGGGAATAGACATAAGTCCTTGTAGGCCACACTCACCTGCCCTCCTAATCCTTGCATAGTGCGGAAGGCATTCTCCAGACTTTTCACTTTTCTGGCCATCTCTTCTTGCCCTGCATTCTTGGCAATTCTCTCTTCACTTGTTTCTATCAGCGGAGCATGAGACTCATGTTGTCGGAAAGTTGGTTCTGGAGGGTAGTAATGAGGATCCTGTATGTGGAACATCGGTTCACTAGATGATTTGTGCATAGCAGCGGGCGGAGGTGCCACATACACTGGAGCAACTTGGGGTATGTGAGGTGGTGCTTGTTTTACTGGAGGTGATGGTACTTTGGAGGTAGAGGCATAATAGTGAGGGTAATCAGGGTATGTGGAGGATGAATTCATTGTAGGTGGTTCAGGGTTGGGGTTGGATGGAGGGATGTATGTGGGGTTGGCAGGGTAAGCTGGCAGGGGTTGACCTCTAGACCAGGCCTGGTACATTTCGGCCATCTGCTGCCTCAATTTGTACATTTCCTCCTTCATTCCTGCTACGTCTACAATCTCTTCTTCATGAGCAGGATCTACGATAGTTGCCTCAATTTCTTGGTACACAGCTTTCGTCATCTTCTTGTATCTTGTGTTATAGGAGTGGGTATCCAGAATGCCAGTTGTCAAGAAAATCTGGACTCACAAACATCAACACCCATTAGTTGTTAGCGCATAAATAAAATGCATCGACTTTAAAACAAACACATTTTCCTCAAATCATCATGCATCATCCCGGCCGCTGCTCATTTGAACCAATCAATTCTTTTTCCTCTTTTTTTTTTCTTTCTTTTTTTTTCCTTTTCTTTCTTTCTTCTTTTTTTTCTCTTTTTCTTTCTTTTCTTCTCTTTTTTTTTCTTTCTTTCTCTTTTTTTTTTCTTGTAATTTTCATAATTACGTTCCTATTTATTTGCCTATCGAATTTAGAAGAAATGACATAAAGCAAAAGAATTGATAACAACCCTTGATTTCCATTGATAATTCAAAACATTGATTACAAGGTGATGTTGTAAAAGAAAAAATATAAAAAGATGATGCATGCCCTATGAGTACATTAATGCTCCTAGTGCCCGCGAGACGTCGTTCGGTCTTGCCGCGGGCCTATATGCTAATCCCCTTTGGAGCCTATCTAGGTCAGACATGACTTGTTGCACGAAGAACTTCACTGCTGATACAAAGGTTCATCGAGACATATCTTCACACAGTTGACTCTTTCGGGTGATGTATTGGGCAATGCGAACAATCTTCTCTCGAATGACCCCCTTTTCTTGCAACAATCGGCTTATTTGTTCAGTGCAAGCATCCAAGGTATGTTGGTTATCTTTCTGCACTTGCTGCAGCTCCAATTCTAATCTAGCCATAGTTGTGTAACAATGTTCTCTCTCTTCTTCAAGATCCTTGATAATCTTGTTACTTTTAACCGTGGCTGAAATTATTTTCTTTCTAAGCTGAGCTACCTCAAATTCGTGATTATCTTGTAATTGCCGAACCAACTTGGCTCTTTCCTCAGCATCTCTGTTGATTTGCTTCCGAGCCCTGACTAACTCTTTTTCAGCTTTGTCCAAATCGAAGCCGTAGTCATTTACTTTGCGCCGGAGAATCTCAATTAACTTTTCATCCCGGGCTGAGCGAACTAGGGTCTCGGATGCAATTTTCATTTGAGCCATTTGAGCCTTCAACATCTCATTTTCTTTTTTCAGCTGTTTCTTCTCTCCTTCATCAGATGCTGCCTGTAAACCACTTTCAAAGTGGAGATTTCTCAATTTATCTTCCAACAAGCTGATTTTGGCCTTGTATTCTTTTTCTTTGGCCGCCCAGTTCTGATTCTCCTTGGATTGCTCTATCAAATCTTGCAAGTGAGGTCTTTTCGAAAGACGTTCGTGCTCAACACCTCGTCGGTACCATGTGGAGTATCCAGACGACATTTCTCCCCTAGCTCTATTCGGCACACAAGTATCAATTTTCAAGTTTTGGCACTCATTCCAGATTTGCCGGATCTTTGCTTCCGGGAATTGCCCATCCGGACCAATTTCTACAGCTTGTAAACTGAGGTCCCCGTCTCTCGGAATAATTTGACATCTACCCAACTGTCACATGGCCCTGTATGGGGCATAAGGTTGGATGCTTTTCAAGCCCATGATCAAAAATGGCGAACCTTCCGTCGGCATATACATTACCTCGTCAAGAGGTAGCCAATCATACGTCCAATCGATCTGGCTATCAGTTAATGATCGAAGATACACAATCCAATCTTTGACTCCCTCCGGCAATTTTACTTCTTTTGTTCTCGTACAGAATTCTTCCAAACATGTTCGTTCGGCCGAACCATAACTTGAGAACGAATGATGATGGCATAGATGTTCAATTAACCAAGTTTGCAAGATCAAATTACACCCTTCAAAGAAGTTGGCTCCCGCTTTGCACGCAGTCAGAGCACGGTAGATGTCAGCTACAATCATTGGGGCTAGAGTACAATTGTCTTGTACTATCAGTGTGCTAGCTACCCCGGCAACCTTTATGCTGATATGTCCATCTTTTCTCTAAAATATGACAATTCCGAGAAATGCCACTAAGAATGCAAACCTCCGGTGCTCCTCCCATTTTGCTCGGTTGGACTTGCTGCATAACTTGTTCGTGGGGTCGTTGAACCCCCCGATGTGTCCTTACCTACTATAGATGAAGTTTAAGGAGCAAAACCCATTGGCTAGATCTTCGTTGTGAACATTCTTGGCAATTTTCAAAGAGTCCAGAAAATGATGCACTGTTACTGTCCTTGGAGATACCGGGTATTTCCCTTTTAACGAAACCTCAGTCTTCCTGATATAGAAAGCAATTTCCTCTAGAGTAGGGGTAAGTTCAAAATTTGGGAAATGCAATACATTGTGTGCCGGATCCCAAAATGTGACCAACGCTCTAATCACGTCGCCTCGGGGGATTATGTCTAATAACCCCGTAAGATCTTTCAAGTAACCTTTGACCCAGTCTTGACCATCTGATCCCATGTCTTGCCACCACAGTTTCAGCTCCAAAGGGATTTTATTTAAGAAGAAATGTTCATTCATCATTGTGCTCGTCCTGCACATTTATTAAGGCGATTTTATTTAGAAAAAGAAAAAAAAGAAAAATCTTTTTAATGCAAGTTTTCATTTTTGAAAGAAATATGGTTTTCAAAGTGGCCATTTTTGCCAAAACGGCCTTCCGGCGTCCTTTCGGAACATTCGACCATTTTCAAAAATAACAATCACCTCGATTATTTGAAAAGAAAAACCTTTTTGGTCTTTTTTGAAAAAGTGTGGTTGGACCCGTTTAAGGGTTGCCTACGTATCCCATCTAATGGCGAGAATCAAACCTGCGTAGTTCTGTCATATTATTCGACCAGTTATTTCAACAAAAATTATTCCACTTATTTTTCAAATTTTCCGGATACCTATTTTCTATAAATCTTATTTTCCTCTCTTTCTCTCTCTTTTTTTTTCTTTTTTTTCAATAATTTTTCTATCCTCGGGATTTCCGCTGGTCCGTATAACGATCAAGGACAATAAAAATGCAACACATAACATGCTCGGTCTTTTCCAATACCGGTCACCTGTCCTAGACGGACCCAACCCCTGTGTTGAGTCCCCTAAGTCAAATATGATGCAAATAATCATCCTAGACCTATGTTCAAAATCTTACGGTTTCATAGAGTGCTAGACCGTGTATCCGAGCGGACAACTCGAATCGAGGAGGGGGCTACGTACCGGTGACCCGCAGAGTCAATCGGCTTTGTAACTTATCCGGCCTCTATTTTCTTAATTTAGGATGACTTTAACAGAAAGGGGAGTCTCAACCAGTAAGCACATCCCCAGGGGTGAAGAGAGAAAGGTTTTCTGCACAATTTTATATACAATCCACATAATATCAAAGCGATAAAGTACATAGCATGTTGTTCAAATCATATAATGAAGTCAAACAATAACACGAACGGCAATTCTAAAGAGCTCGAGTTCTTAAACCCTGAAACCGAAGTTCGGGGTTGGATTCCCCAGCAGAGTCGCCAGAGCTGTCACACCTCCCTTTTTACTACCCCACTTTTGGGAAATAAGCATATAAATACGCTCGTAGGGTATACCTCGATGCTCAGATATCTGAAACGGATAAAATAACGTAAGGGAAGGAGTTTTTCCAATTAAAGGACAATTGGTTCGGGATTTTATTGAGATTAATCAGAGCCGCCACTTGAGAAAGATAATGGTGTCCCAAGTCACCGGTTAATCCCGAATCCGAGGAATTTGACTCTTAAAAATGTATGCGAAGCAAAGATCCGGATAAGGAACTCTGTTAACCCGGGAGAAGGTGTTAGGCATTCCCGGGTTCCGTGGTTTTAGCACGGTCGCTCAATTGTCGTTCCCGACTCTTGTTTGACTCAATCACAGATTTTAACAACCTATAGTGCTTTTTACATTAAGTATTTTTAGGGAATTTGCGGCATTGTGAAAACACGCCTCGAGTCATACCGCAACCAGTACGCCTATGACTTTCGGTGTATTTCAGCTTCGCTGAGATTTGGATTTGAGTCGCACCAAGTGCACACTCACTCAATGGAAGGTATATTAAAATCGTGCCCTAAAATAGTCTATCGGCTTTTAATTGTTTTGGGTAAGACTATGGAATTAGCTAGTAGTCTTCCCGAGTCTAATTGTATTAAACCATTACTAAATGGGGGCCCCGCTTGTTTAAAGTCGGGCGAGGCTCATCCCAATTTAATTTTAAAGTTCAATCCTAAGAAGTGTATACTATGTTTTCTATATTGTTTTTTCTTTATTCGTATTTTAACAATAAGTATTCCAGACCCACATGATTTCTATTGTTTATTGGGGCCTGGATTTCCAGAATGGGTTTTAATACATTAACAAGGGGTCCAGGTCCTTAAAGAACCAAACCTGTTTTGGGCAATTCATCGCTACCCAACAGTTACGTGGACATGGTCTAGGCACATACTAATTGTCAGGCCCAAAATCGGATTAAGGCAGTAATAAAGAAAGCAAAGACAATGAACTCATAGTAAATCAAACACACTGGAATTAAATCGAATCACACTTTTATTAATCCAAAAGGGAAAATCGATGTACAAGAATATCAATATTAATCCTAGATTACAACTAATTAATGTATATATGAATGAACTAATCCTATTTCTTTATTTTCTGTTGATGACCTATAACAGTATTGAAATTACTCCGTCAAAGAGACAATTCATCAATGTGATACAGTGTTTAAACAATCCAGTCGCTTATTGACAATAACCAGATTACCTAAAGCTAAATGATAAACTACACATGCATTGTTATATTACGATTTGGACTCAATCAGTGTTACATATCTAGTCTCGAATTAATTAATGCTTCCTTTCTCTTTTGTGCTTGCTGATATCTAGAGGCTAATTCACTTGATATGATTAACTACTGTTGTTTAGTAAGAGCCAAACCTATTTGATATTATCAAAACCAACTTCACTACTCATCTGTTTGTTTCCTTTTAGACTTATTCAAACTCTGATATTGATTAACAAAACAGATTAACTAAGTGAGCTTGTTATTATTAACGCATGTGAGAGAATCAATTAACTTTTGTTTTAGTGGTTTTTCCTATTTAACTAAGTGATGGGCGATCTATGACTATACTACTACTACACTACTACTATTATGCTAGCTATTATATAGTTTTTGTTTGGTTTTTGTTTTTCAGCTACTGTATACTACAATAAATGAGCTATAAATCTTAAACTAGTAACATTAAACTACAAAACTACATAACAACATAATATAAAGGACTGAATCTTCATTCTTATTCAATCAACTCGGGATTACAGCTTCAAGTGAAAGAGTAATGTATCTGAATCAAAATAGAGAAAGCCGATGAGTTCTAGGGGGAATGGAAGCAAATAATCAGCAATAGACTCAACATCAATGCAACAGTGGTAGAAGATCCACGAAAACAGAACACCACAGCCAAACAACAAATAGAAATCCCACAGCAAAGGCCAATAGAAATCCAGATCAGTTTGGAGCAAGGAACCCCGAAAACCAGAAGAAATTAACCCAAATTCTCGCTCAAAAATACCAGAAACACTACTGTCCTATTGCTATTTTTTACTCTAAAACTTTTATATTCCAAAAGCCAGTCCCTAATACACTCTTTTTGGGAGTATATATAGGCATGGGAATGGGCTGAAGACTTGGGGAGAAAGTATGGGATTAATCCCACTTCTCCCCCTCTAAAATTTATAAAATATACACTAAGGTCCCCAAATCAGTTAACAGAAACCCTTCCAGCATGTGCTGGAAGGTTCCAAAGATTCCTTTTATGGGTCTTTTACCAATGTAGCCCTAAGGGTTAAAGATTTTTACAGATTTCCCATTTTAGGGAGACCATTATACCCTTAAATCTCTATAAAATTGCAGAAATCAGGGGTACAAATAATTCCCTTACCCTCTTATGTTCTAAACTATTTACCAAAATACTATTTCGAGTTCCCTATATGCCCTCAAGGCCACTGCTGATTTACCTGACTGCCTAGGTTAAATTTCAGCTCCTTTGGAACTTATTTAACTAATATCCAGCCCTTGCATTGGTATTTAAGGGCTGGCCAATCCTACAATTAAGAACTATTTCAATTCTAGCCTCTTTTAATTAGTTACAGTTAATTAAGACCAATTTATTTCAATTTTAAACTAATTGCAGGACTAGCATGCTTTATTATTATATATGACTATTTAAAAACTAGCCAGTCTCAAGTTGAGACTTAGCTTGGGTACTTAAACCCAATTACTGAACAGTTGGGCCCAAAACCTTTGCAGGCTTGGCCACTTTAATGTTCAGGGCTCAAAAGATGAGCCTAGGCAAGTCTGTATTTGCAGATTTAGCCATTTTGCACAACCAGCCCCTTTTAATATGGACTGGTGTGTTAGGGCCTTATAGAGTTGGTCAACTTTTGCAAAGTTGACCACTCTTAGGCCAATTATTGCTTAATAACCTATTTTAATTTAATTAAACTAATCAGACTATTTAACTAATGGCCAGTCTCAAGTTGAGACTTAGCCTGGGCAATTGAAGCCCAATTACTGAACATATGCATGGGCTAAGGTCTTTGCAGACCTAGCCACCTAGAATTCAAGGCTCAAACAGAGCCTGGGCAAGTCTGCCTTTGCAGACTTAGCCAGTTATTACACAACTAGCCAACTTTTAAATGTTGGTCAGTGTGAGGGACCTAACAGAGTAGGTCAATTGCAAAATTGACCACTCTGATCACTTACTTAACTTGTGACCTATTTTTTGTGATTTTCAGTTAATAACCTATTTAAAAACTAACCATTTTCATGGACCTAATGCTAGCAGCTATAACCAATTTCCCTAGAGTATGATAGGTATTTAACAGTGTTCACACTAACATAGAACTATTGTAAGCTTAGCCATTTCAACATACAATTGCACACATAACCACATGAAGCCAAATATTGTTCATTAATCAATTAAAACTGAGAAGAGGGGTTTGATAATGTTGAATCTCAACTAATCAACTCACATAACTTAAATTCATGTAGCTACATGTCAATTAACATCAATCAGGCTTAGTCACAATCATTTCATGCCAGATGACATACTGAAAAACCCTAAAACACTTAGCATTCATGGACATAGACACATAGACACTAAATTCCCAAAAAACAGTCAACAAGGAATGAACATGGCTCATCTAGATATAACAACAATGAACTTTAACAGAATATGGCAATCAGAATTCATTTTTAAATACTACTCCTAACTTGATGTATGCATGTTAAGAGTGAAGATGAGGAATATGAAAGACCTGAAGGAGCAATGAGTGACAGAAGAAAGATCATGGGTATGCATGTGAGGGTGCTATTTGAAGTAGTAATCCTTAAGCAAACATGAGAGTCTAACAACTAATTCTAAAATTATTCTAAAAGGAAAACAGTGAACACATGGAAAACTGGAGTAGAGCCAACTCAGATATGAAACTAATATTTAGTCCTAACAGTATAACTAAACATGAAAAGACCAGAAAAAGATTCATTTCAAACTATTAAAAGCTAGATGCAGACCGAATGTCAAAGTTTAAACATGTGATATTGAAGACCAACGGAGACACTTATAGTCGAAACATGGGAAACACACAAAAAGGACTGGACATGAAGAAAGAAAAGATGACAAAGTATGCAAAATAATAAAAGAGAAGCTATGCTATAGGAACGGATCAGAACTGTGTGACTTAGTCGATAACGAAGAGAAGGAAAGAATCAAAGCTACTTTTTACTTACTAAACATATGAGAGAAATGAGAGATAAACAAGAATCAACAGTCATGAATCAAAAACCCCAAATTAACATGAAGAAGCACAAGGGATGAAGAAATAAACAAAAGACGACAAGTATAAAATAAAGGAAAACCTGAACAGGTGAAAACAAACAAAACAAAAACCTAAAATTAACATGCGAGAACAGATAAGACATGTAGAAGAGATTTCAAAAAGCCAACAGAGAAAGAGAAAGAAGATGAAGAAGAATCAGGGATATCAAGCACATTAAGACAAGAGAACAACCTAATTCGTAGGACAAACTAACATAGTATAACAAAGTCAAAATAAAACACAATCAAAGAACAAAAACAAGCAGGAAACAAGGCAAGGAGGGAAAAACTTAGCTTGGCGGGGTCTGTCCCCCAAGCTTTCCTATTTCACTTTTCTTTTCTGGTTTCTTTCAGACTCTATTACTTCTCTTCTTTGTTCCTTTTCTTTATTCCTTTTATCTTCAAACTTTTTCCTTCGTTTTCTTTTCGCTTTTCTTGCTAGGCTTCAAGACGAAACCTTTGTGGCTTTTGGTTGTAAAGGTGTATTTGGGGGATGGTAAAGGACGGATCTTGAAAGATTGGATTTTGGGGGTCGCCGGAGTTAGGTTTCCGGCGATCTTCTTTTGCATATTCCACGAGTTCCAAGGATCTTCGAGGGTGGTGGCTTATATGGTTGGGTAGATCTCACCAAGACGGTTCGATCGGCGTTGGTTTGGCAAGGTGATTCGTTGTTTGGTGGTCACCGGCGAAATTCCGGCGATCGGAGTTCTAAGGAAAGGGTCTGTTTTTTCTAGGGTTTTCGATGAAGAAGAAAGAAAAGAAGAAGAAAAAGAAGAGAGAAGGGAGTAGAGGGGCCGGCGACCACCGTGGAGGGTGGTGGCCGCCATGGCCGGCTAGGGTTTCTTGTTGGAGGCTGAAGATGAAGAGGGGAGAAGAAGGAGCTTCGAGGGCGGCTAGGGTTAGAGAACTCGTAAAAAATGGCCCAACGCTTCAGACAGAAGCCTTATATAGGCAAAGCGTCCGAGGTGATCTGGGCCGTTGATCTGATGAAGATCAACGGTTTAGACCAAGTGTTACTAAAACGACGTAGTTTCGCCTGTCTGGGAGACTAAAGGTCTTTGACCGTCAGATCATTTCAAATGGATGGCTCAGATTATTCCTCACTTCTCAATTAATTAAATAAATCCGTCCCTTTTTCTTAGCCGTTGGATCCAGCCCGATGAACGGCTGAGATTCCTATTACCTAACGGATCAGGCCTGGGTTTGGGATAATGTACCTGGGCCTATTCAATTCAAATCAATTTGGCCCAATCTTATTATACCCTCTATTTTTGGATTTTCTGATTTTTAAATTATTAAGACACCATTTTTTTTTCTTTTTCTTTTATGGAATATTAAAAAAAAAAACCTAATTTCCTACTTACTCTAATTATGTAGTATTTTTTTGGCAATTTTCTACTATTTTTCCCTAATTTCCGCTACTATTTTTGGTGATTTTCTTCTTAAAACTTAACTAATTAAGACAAAGTAATTACCTAGCCTAATTTTTTTGATTTTTTCTAATTTCTACTTATTTAAACACATAAAGTATAGCTAATTTCAAACAAAGCAAGTAATTGCACTCAAAAACATATTTATTTTGATTTTGGAATTATTTGCCCGGTGCAAAAATCACGTGCTCACAGGCACTACTGGTGGCTCCTTTGTAGTAACTCGTCCAAGTTCTCTAGCTGCACTACATTGACGTCCTTTGCCTCTACCCCTATGCCAACTTCTCGTGGATCCAACAGGATGCGCGGGTGCCTGGTCACCTGATCGGGTTGTACTTGTCCTCTCCATCTGTGAGAGAATAGAAGACAGAAGTTTAGAATTTCGGAGTTAACAATTTCGCATGACAAGGAATCAAAGAAGTAAAATTTTCCTTACAGTTCCATAACCTCCTGAAGATAAGTACGGATGTCTTCGTACCGATCCGGGAGCCTCTACTAAACCTGCTTGTGAGTCATAACACCTATGAACCTAGAGCTCTGACACCAACTTGTCATGACCTAAATCTCCCTCCGTAAGATGTCATGACGACACCTAGTCTCTAAGATTAGGTAAGCCTAACAGTTGTAAAAAAACTGAACAACAACAGAAAGAACTACTAAACCTTAACAATAATAAGTATAAATATATAAAGCTAGAAAACTGCTACTCGGCATATACAAGTAAAGCCACCATTTTTTACCATAAACAACTCCCAAAAGACTCGGTAGTCACAAGTCACAAGCTCTAGGGAAATACTCTAATAGTCTATATACATAAGTATTTTTAGGAAAAATAAGAAGAAATAACATAAAGGATAGAGGGGGACTCCGAGATCTGCAGACACTGGCAGATATACCTTGAAATCTCTGAAGCTGGAGCTAGTACTCTTTACTAATAGCGGGGCTGGTAGGAGGTACTTGGGTCTGCACACAAAACATGTGCAAAAGAGTAGTATGACTACAATATAGCAGTACCTAGTAAGTAGCCTAACCTCGGTAGAGTAGTGACGAGGTCAGGTCAGGGCCCTACTGGACTATAACAATTTAAGGCATAAGTTATAATAAGATAATAAAAGGCAAAAAAATCTAACAAGTTACAGAAAGGTAACAACAGAACATGTAGGGGTAAACGATAGGGGCGCTCCCGAGATACCGTATCGTAGTCCCAAAAGTAAATGCTCGACGGAGGATCTCTTGAGGTACTGCCTCGTACTCCTAAAAGTAAATACTCAATAGGGGATCACCTGAGGTACCACCTCGTAGTTCAAAAAGTAAATGTGTAGGGGGATCTCCCGAGGTACCGCCTCATAGTTCCAAGTGTAAATATGCAGGGGGATCTCCCGAGTTACTGCCTCGTAGTCATAAAAGTAAACACATAGATCGAAATTAATGGCAAAAACAATTTACAGCAAGAAATCTAACCGCTTACGTCTAAATTCAGGTCAAGGAAAAACATGAAATCAGCTAAGCATGCTGTATAGATTGCAAACAAGAATTTAAGACAAGTAGACATGCAATATTAAACTAAATAGGATAACTACACATGCTAGGATAACTCATATAAGATATAACAAGTTATAGTTCGATATAAAACTGGATTTTACAATAATTAGCCTAGTACACACTCGTCACCTCGTGTATACGGCACTCACATATCATAGAAAAGTCACAATAGTACCAAATCCTAAGGAAACTTCTCCCACGCAAGGTTAGGCAAGCCACTTCCTCATACCAAGCTTAATCAATAAGTAAGAAATCCCTTCCACGACTTCTCGACTTCACATGGCGCAAATCTAGCCAAAAGCAATTACATACCATAAATATAACTATAAGAAACCAATCTAATTAATCAAATCAAGTTTTTAGCAAGAAATTAGAAAATCTTCCAACAAAGTCAACCCATGCCCACATCTCAAAAATGGCTACCAGTCACAAAATACGGATGCCCATTCAACCATGAGTTTACTCATACCAAAATTATCCAAATCCGATACGAAAATCTCAAAATTCAGTTGAAGAACTTTCCAACTTTTCCCCTAAATATCTCAACCAAAATCCTTAGTTAAAATATGAAATTAACAATAGATTAGTGGAATATAACTAAACGAATTAAGAATCATTACCCAATAGATACCTCTAAAAATATCTCAAAATCTCGTCTAAATCCGAGCTATCTATCTAAAGTTATGATAAAATTGCAAAATATTCTATTTGAAATTTTTATATCTACCCAGATCTTGTCTTTATTGTGAACTCGAAATATTCCTCGCATCGGGAAGCACCAAAACTCTATAGCCAAAAATCCTCTTTTGCTAACGCGAGTGACCTCTCGCGAACGCAGAGCGTAAACAGTCTGACCCTTCGCAAATGCAGGACCCTCATCGCAAACGCGTAGGCTAAATGCCTGATGACCCAACGGACCACCTTCACTACGTGAATGCGAGGTCCCTATCGCGAATATGTAGACCTAATACCTCAAAGCTTCGCGAACGTGAGACTTTTATCGCGAACACGAAGGCAAATTCTAGCACCACTCAAACTTCCTCTATGCAAACGCGGGAAAACCTTCACGAACGCGTAGAAAGAAACCAGATACCAATAATTTCTAAAGCTTCAGCTACAACGCTAAGTCAGAATTGGTCAGTTAACCATAAGAAAACTCACTTCGAGGCCCCCGGGACCTCAATCAAACCTACCAACAAGTTCTAACACATCACACAAACTTAGTCGAACCCTCAAATCACATAAAAAAATATGAATCACACTCATATTCAAGCTTAATGAACTTTGAAACTTCAAAAATAACAAGGGGGTGAATTGTAACCTTTTTAAATTTCTAATCGACTACTCTTGAGGCCTAATCGACTTATGTAGAGACAGCCTGCACAGAACTTTTAGTTCTTTTGATTTAAACAAGTGTTAATCACAATAAATAGTAAAGAAACAGAATATAATATGAGAGCGATAAAGTAATTGACACTAGGAATTTAATACTGGTTGCGAACCAATGTGGTATCCTGATCTAGTCTTCTTGGGTTGTAAGAGTGTTATCTTTTGGAGCTCTTTGTAAATTGAATTGAGTATAGCCTTTGTGATTTTCAGCGATCACTACCTATGCTGGCATGGTTGGTTTTCACTCGCTCACCAACAATGACCCTTTGGTTTTCGCTCGCTCACCAAACAAATAGACAATGACACAACCTCTCGGACACACTGCCTCTCTAATATTTTTTTGTCTCTTTTCTATCTTTTAGGTACACAGTAGATCTACTAAAGTGAATTACAATGCTTATTAAGAGTAGAATAAAAAACTTGTAGTTGGATAGACAATTGTATAGAAGGCTGCGTGCTTTTCTTATTTCTTAGAAGCGCATGTTTGTATCCTTTTCAACTTGTTTTGGCTATTTTATGGCCCAAGGGAATTTTGATATTCCCGCGATCTTCATTGCATCCATTATTTCCTTGAAACTTGGAGTAATATCTGTTTCAATATCTAGCCTTGATATAAATTTGGTCACGCCATGAGATCCTCCTTCGAACCAATATGATTTATGGCTTTTTGTCCAAGGTTAGATTGCTTCTTATTAACTTGGACATAATGTATTGTCTTGCTTGAAATCCTTTCCTTGTGGGTCTCTCCTTAATTGCAGGTTATGATAATCTTTCTTTTATGATCTTTCCAAAATGGCCACTAAGTCTTTGAATATTGATATTCTTTTGTGCACCTGTTAGACTCTTTTCCTTAATAATTGTAGGTAAGAATCTTTCCTTAATAGCTTCTGATAGTCTTAGATAGATTGGCAAGGCTCCTTATATCTTGACAGATGGCAAATATATATTCCTTGATTTGTTTCCTTGTCTGAAATCTTCAGCGGCTTCTTTTTCTTTTACGTATTGCGGTGAATATCCTTTTTGAATTTACTTTCCTTGATAACTAATATTCTCTTTAGTTATCCAAAGGTCTTTCCATAATATAGAATATACTATACTTATAATATATTTTCTTTCCATAAAAATATATTCTTCCTTCATCTTGTAGTATCTCTTCCATATAGTATCTTCCTTCCACAAAATAATAGATCTTCTCCATGATTTTAGCGACTTTCTGTAGCGACCTGACCTGTTGTCTCATGACTCACCGCTCTGTTTTCTTTATTTTCTGTTTTTTATGCTTTATTATCAGTATCTTGTGTGAACGAGTTAGTTTGGATTGATTTTAGAAGGAAATGAGACACTTAGTCTCATTAAGGAAGGCTTAGTTTAGAAAAATCATTCGGATGTTGACTTGTGTGTTAGAGGGCTCGGATGTGATTTCCAGCAATTCGGTTAGCTTCGGGGAATAATTTGTGACTTAGGAGTGTGATGGCAAGTGATTTTGGCGGTCCGGTGTAGAATTAGGCTTGAATTGGCAAAATTAGAATTTTGGCGAATTCCGGTTGATAGGTGAGATTTTGATTCGAGAGTCGGAATGGAATTTTGAGAGTTGTTGTAGTTTTCTTAAGTTATTTGGGATGTGCGTGTAAAATTTTAGGGCATTCGTAGGTGATTTGATTGGGCTTTTTATCGAATGCGTGTTTCAGAAGTTTTAGAAGAACTTAGGCTTGAATTCGATGTAATTTGATGATTTTGGTGTTGTTTGAGGTATTTTAATAATTGGAACAAGTTTGAATGATGTTATAGGAGGTGATGGTGCTTTTGGTTGAGGTCCCAGGGGGCCTCGGGTAATTCCGGATTGTTAACGGGAATTTTTGGCTTGTGAAATTGGAAATTTGCGGTCGCTTACCGCTTTTGCGGTGTCCTCAAGAATCTTAGGACCGCTTTTGCGGTCGCTTATCGCTTTTGCGGTGTCCGCTTTTGCGAAAAATCGTCCGCTTTTGCGGTAATTGCCCAGGCCTCAAAGGGCGGATATTTTGCGATCACCCAACAACATCTGCGGAACCGCTTAAGCGGCTCTTCTACCGAAGATGCGGAAATAGCAGAAGCCTCAAGATCTAATGCATTACCAAATATCCCAACTCCCGATTAATCATCCGAATTCACCTCAAGGCCCCTGGGACCTTAACCAAAGGCACCAATACATCCAATAACCTAATACGAACTTGTTCCAATCCTCGAAACACAGCAAACAACACTAAAACCAATACATTACATCGGATTCAAGCCTAGTTTTCATCAAAACTTCGGAATCTCTCATTCGATCAAAAACCCGACCAATGACATCCGGATGACCTGAAAATTTGTGGAGATATCTAAAATCACCTAACGAAGCTATTGCAACTCTCGGAATTCCATTCCGACCCTCGGATCAAAATCTCACCTATCAACCGGAATTCGCCAAAATTCCAACTTCATCAATTCAAGCCTATTTCTACAGCGGACCTCCAAATTCAATTCCGATCACACTCCTAAGTCACAAATCATCCCCCGAAGCTAACCGAACCACCGAAATTCACATCCGAGCCCTCTAACTACATAGTCAACTCCGGTTGACTTTTCTAAAACAAGCTTCCTTCTAAGAGGCTATGTGCCTTATTTTTAACCAAAACCAATTCAATTACATCCGATCGACTCTAATACTAATATTGAAATATGAAGCAACACAATAAGGAGAAAACGGGACGGTAACTCACGTGACGACGGGGCGGATCGTCACAATGATTGATTCATTGCAGCGACTTGAAGAAAAATATAAAGGTCATGAATCAAAGTCTTTGTGGACAGTAGACTTTATAACATAGTTAATTGGTGCGGTATGGAACAAATGGGAGTTTCGAAAGACCGCCCATTGCAAACGGTGGCCATGTCTGGGAAGGAAAATCAAATTCCTTACCTTTTTATTGGGTCATTTCTCATTAGTTTCCAAGTAAATTAATTTAAACTTTCTGTTTTTTTCTTTTGGCTAACCTTTTAATGGTTTAGTTTGAGAACATGAAGAAAAGAAGAACGGAGAAATATTTACTTATCAAAACTAGTGACTTGTTTCTCAAAGTTTGTCTACAGAAAGCCATGAAAACCGCACATCGAAACAGAAATAAGTTACAGTTTTGACACAATGAATCTGTTGATTGTTGTGCATTCGTCCGTTCTTGTGATGGCACTAACTCACATGGGATACGAAAGATCAATTGAAATTGCTGGAGAGTTTCAATAGCTTCAAAACTCATGCTTACAAGGTGAAGGTTCTTTCTAACGTTGGCTCCAAAAGGAAAGTCATATAAAAAGAAAATTACAATTCTTGTGATTTTCTACCCCTATTTTTGGAGACAAATATTCTCGTGATTGTCTTCCCACTATGGGGACTAAAATCTTCGTGATTTATTTTCTACTCCTTCGTCGAGACTAGAATCTGTGTGATTTTGTACTTGTTCGTTGAGATTAAAGTCTTTGTGACTTTCTACTCATTTATCAAAAATTAAAGTCTAAGTGGCTTTATACTCTTTTGGAGATTAAAATTCTTAGTGATTTTCTAATCTAATTTATTATTTGATTTGAAGATTAAAAACTTCGTCGTTTATTAAATTTGATTGTGTCACATATACTCGGTTTGAAGATTAAAAAACTTCACCGTTTATTAAATTTAGTAGTATCAGATGTTACTCGATTTGAAGATTAAAAATTTCACCATTTATTAATTCTGAATGTGTCAGATTGGTTTGAAGATTAAAAACTTCACCATTTATTAATTATGACTTTGTCGTGACACAAATAGCAGTTATTGTAGTTGGCCCTACAACGTAATAGAGGCGGTGAATGTGAATCTTCTTTTCAAGAAATATGTTTGGAATGTGGTATTATTTATAAAACGATAGCTCCTTAGTCATCGCAATCTAATGGAATTGTGGAAAGAAAGAACAGAACGTTAAAGAAGATGGTGAATATCTTGTTGATAAGTTCTAGTTTACTCCAGAACTTGTGGGGGAAAAGTTATTCTTACAACTAAACGAATACTCAGTCGAGTTCCCCAGAGCAAGACGTAATCTATTCCATATGAGAACGGAATGGAATAAAGCGCAACTTAAATATTTTAAAGTGTGGGGGTGCTTAGCTAAACTGCAAGTTTCTAAAACCAAAACGGCAAAGATGGGACTGGAAATTATTGACTGCATTTTCATAAGATATGCAACAAACAGTAAGGCATATCGTTTTCTGATTCATAAATCAGAAAAATCTTACATTCATATTAATATGGTAATCGAATAAGATAATGCTGAATTCTTTATCCGTATAAAAAGAAATGTAAGTTTTCTAGTGAAAATCTAAGCGAACTCGGGAAGAAGCAATGGAAAGTACGTTGAATTAGGAAAATTCAAGATGTAGTAACCGTCAAAGAATAACTACTTCCTTTGGACAGGATTTTCTAATATCTTGTTGGAAAATGAGCTTCAAACGTTTAAAGAAACAGTGTCTTCTTCGGAAGCAAAATATTGAAAAGATGCAGTCAATAGTGAGATAGAATCCATATTAAGTAATAATACTTGGAGTTGGTTGACCTTCCTCTAGGAAATAAACCTTTGCATTCTACGTGGATTTTCATAAAGGAAATGAAAGTTGATGGTACTATTGACAAATATAAAATAAGATTAATTGTCAAATGATTTAGATAATGAGAAGGTCTTGATTATCTTGATACATACTTGCCGCAAACCAGGATTACATCTACTCAGGTGTTAATAGCATTAATTGTCGTGTATGACCTTGAAATCCATCAGATGAACTTAAAGAAAACCTTCTTTTTCTTAAATGGACATTTGGAGGAAGAAATTTATATGGAACAAACTGAAAGGTTTGTGGTTCCTAGAAAAGAAAAGAAGGTGTGTAGACTTGTTAACTTTGCAGACTAAGACAAGCACCCAAATAATGACATGCGAGGTTTGACCAAATAATATTGTCAAATGATTTCAAAAATTAATATGTGTAAACACACGTGTTTACGTTAAGAATACTTCAAATCATATAGTCATTATTTGATTATATGTAGAAGATACGTGGTGATGAAATATTTAAAACGTGATGAAATGTGATGAAACTTTTAGCCTATGCATGACAAAAGTCATTGTTAGATGTAATGTCTAATATAATTTTTGAACCCCATCAATATAGTAGTTAGTAAATTCATCAGTTGTTTAGTCTTAGTGAAGACTAGTTGATGAAACTACTAATTCGGAAGTTGGTCACGTACATTTCCCGAAAGATCATTTTCTTTATTGAAAATTTATATTGTTTAGTTCTTTTATGAAATGATGTCACTTTGAAGGTTGTGATTTTTCATAAGAAGATACGTCTGTACGTTTTTGTATGGACATGACCAATCGTGAATGAACGTATTAATACGTTGGTCTATAATAAGGTGAACCAACCGATGAACATGACCAAAATCCATTGAAAGTTGGGTTTGTTTCATAAATGAAGGTGCTATAATTTGCATATCATATAAACGTATAAATAAATAGCATACAAATACTTGAAAATGACGGAATGATTGCAAAATGTGTTATATATTAAAAGGTGTGGATACAACTGATGCCAATTATTCATGTTATTATATATTATTGCTACGTTAAGTATAGTCAATAATTTGATATGCAATCAAAAGTCGAGACGTATAAGAAAGTTTACATTGAACTTTCATGACAATGAAACGAGTTTTGAACTATTTGAAGTATACTCTAAATTATGATTTGCACTATAATAAGTATCACGCGATAATAGAGGGGTATAATCATGAAAATTAGATCATCGGTTCAAGCGATTCTAAACAGTCGGTGGATGAGCGATGTATTGGAGATCGTCCAAACAAATATGCATTGATCGCTTTATAGTGGAGGCTGAGTTTATAGTCTTAGACAAGGCCGGTGAAGAAGTTAAATGGCTTTGAAATTTCTTGAAAGATATTATATTTTGGCCCAAACCTTTGGCACCAATATGTATAGAATGTGATATTCAAGCGACAATAGGAAGGGATGGGAGCATTATGTATAACAGAAAGTCTCGTCATATAAGACGCAGACATAGAATCATAAGACAACTACTTTCTAATGGAATTATCACAATTGATTATGCAAAATCAAAGGATAATGTGGCGAATTCGCTTACAAAAGGCCTAACTAGGGAGAGAGTTGAGAAATCATCTAAGGGAATGAGACTATGGCCGAGGACAAGTCATCATGGCGATAACTCTACCTAAAATTTTGGAGGTCTGAGATCTAGGTTCAAGGAGTGCAAACAAAGTTATGCATGACCGGTTCAACATTGTCAAATATAATATATTAGTCCATTCTCGTGATGAAGATAATGTTCAGTAACAAGGATAAAATATTTAGACATTTTTAATGGTTATTAAGTTTAATACATGATATATCAAATAGTGTATCTATGGGATAACACATTTAGGAATCACTTATGTAAGTGTGAAGTGTAAGCCGCTTCAAGGAGAATTCTGTAAGGCCAGTTCTCTACACACTTATGAACCAGGTTGTGTCCATGGCTGAAAAAAACATAACAATGAGAACTAAAAACGATTAAATGTTGATTTGTGACTTATGGTTGTCTAGGTATACATCAAAGCTCCAGGGTTCAAAGATATCAATTCTACCGATTGACCGAGTATATCCGACATAAGTTCACTACGTAAAGTTCAAAGGGAAATCTACTTATCCAGATACGATTAATCCTTACTTGCAAATCACACTTTATTTTCATGCATATTTTTTCACATATGCCCATTCCCCATTCATGTGGAGGATTGTTGCATTTTTTCTTTAAAGGGTGTGAATGGAAAATGGAAGAAACACCTTTTGGATTGTGTCTCTCTATCTCACCCTTTATTTGTCTATAAATGTAGAGGCTTGCCTCATTTTTAAGATATGAAAAAATCTGAAAATTTCTCTCATGTTTTCTATATTGTTGCATTATTTTCAAATAAACATAAGTGTCGAGTGTGATTTGCTCCGTCTGTTAAGTTCACTAAATTCTGTAGTTTTGATTGCCAGTATTGCAGAATAGTTATTCCATTCTATCTTGGGAGGAACTAATCCAAAACCTTGTGCAACAGTGAGGGGATTAAATTCCTTAAGGACACACAAGCAACTTGTGGGCTCGAAATTATTATTTCACGTTTTGTTTATGGAACTAATTTACTTCTCTGATTTTTAACACATTAATACCAATAATATCTAATAAAAAATCTATATGAAATTAAAGGAAACATATATATCTTGTACAATTTTTCAATTTTTTGAATTAATCAGTAATATATTGGTGTATTATCTACTTAATTCACTCTTTAGTTAATTTGAAGTATATAAATGCCCTCATATATAACTAAAGCGTGAAGTAAGTAGATAATACACCAAAATATTACTGATTAATTCAAAAATTTGAAAAATTGTACAATATATATATGATATTTTTACTTATAATAAAATAATATCATATTTATTACTAATTTGTGATATTGAATTTGTCCAAATTAATAACAAAGAAGTTATGTATTTTATTGTAACATCCACTATATCTTTAATAATTTTTATTTTGTATTACGTATTATAACCAATTAAAATCTACTTCACTTTTCTTTCATTACAGAAAATGTAGTTCACAAAAAATCCAAAATCCGAGGAAAAAATCATACAAATATTTTCTTTACTATCCTAATCTATATCAATAATATGAACTTTTATCTTGTCTATTACGTTGATGTCAAACCATTTAATAAGTAAGCTCTAGGAGTATTGCACTATCAAAATTGTTTGTTTCTGAGCCATTTTTGCAATTGATAAAAATACCCAAAAGTTAAAGCAATATTGCAAAGAACATCTATTAACAACTACTTTTTGGATTCCAAAAATACATACTGTATTACAACTTTGTGTAGATAATGGTCTTAAAATATGCCTGAATACATCATCAAATTAACATGTGCATGAACACATAATTAATCTTAATCCAGCACTATTGAAAGACATACAATTTGACAGCTTCGTTAAAAGAAATCAAAACTAAGATATTATAATTAAATGATCAACTGTAATTATAAAATAAGCTTATATAAATTGTAGAAGCAAAATAGTTTAACCACTTATGTTTGTTATAAATGTATATAATGCGAAAAAAGTAACATAGTAAAGCATTTCGAACATAGCAAAATCATGCATCAATATAAAGGTGAAGGCTTAGGAAAAATTTACGGGAGAACGCTGCTTTACCGATCTTTATATTACCAACGGAAAAGGGCCAAAAATACCCCTATAGTATGTTAAATGGTTTATAAAAGCCCCTCATCCATCTATCCGTCTGAATAAGTACACCACGTTATTTATAGTATCTAATATACCCCTACGACTAATGGAAATCCAGCTGGGCATATCATTAAATGATATGTCAATGTCTCATTTGTCCACGCGGACCAGTGGGGCTCACCTCTTGTTTGGATTAATTTTTACCCATTAAACAGACCCGACCCATTTCATTTAACTATGGATTGGTATTCTAAACCTAAACCCACGACAAATGCCCTCATTTCTCTTTCCCAATTCTCTCATTTCTCTTCTGTTTCTCTATTCCCCTTTCTTCTTCCTAAAAAATCCTTTTTTATAACTAATTAAATCTTGTTATTTCCCTTCACAATGTCTGAAAATTCAGTGTCTTCTGGTTCGTCGCGTCTTTGTGGTTGTGGTTTAACTGTAAAGCATTTTGTGGCTAAGACTCAATTGAACGGTGGTCGTCGATTCTACAAATGCCCTCGTTTTGATGAGGCCTCTTCTTGTGGTTTGTGGGAATGGCGTGATGAAGAGATGCCACCACATGTGACGTTGCTAATCAATAACTTGAATACTTCACTAAAATCGGTTGAAGTTGAAAGAAATTATCTGAAGAAGATGGTGGCTAACTTGGAAGTTGTTATATCTGCTGAAAGACTGAAAATGGAGAAAATAATGGAAGAGTTCGAGGGAACTAATCCAGCAAAATTACAGAAGGTTGCTAGGATGGAGGCTCAACTACAAAATATGAAGTTGTTTATTATTTTTTTCTTGGATTGGCTTTGTGTTAGTACTAGTTTTCAAGATGATTTAGTGTTGTTATGGTCTGGTGTAGTTAGGCTATGAAGCAGTTTATGTATTAGTTTCCTTCTTTTTTCCTTTTTCAACCTTCTGTACTGGTTATATTTTGGTATGAAATGAAGTTTGAATGTTTCTGTACTGGTTATATTTTGGTATGAAATGAAGTTTGTCAGCTGTTTGGTATGAAATGAAGTTTGTTTCTGTACTGGTTATTTTTTAAACTGTGTATTTCTGTTTATGTAATGGTTCTGCATTTCTGCACAAACTATAAGATGTTTCTGCATTTCTGCACAAACTATAAATGGTTCTGCATTTGTGTATAAAATGGTTCTGCATTTCTGTATAAAATGGTTCTGCATTTCTGCATAAATGGTTCTGTAATGGTTCTGCATTTCTGCATAGACTATCACAGCTGAAATGCATAAACTATCACAGCTGAAAACTTGCGTAGATTGCATTTCTGCATTTCTGCACAAACTATCTCATTAAAAACTTGCATAGACATCACTTAAAAACTTGCATAGACTTCACTTAAAAACTTGCATAGACTATAACAACTTGTTATAGATAGATAATTAGAACATTTCCATAAATAGAGTAGCAAATTTATATTGTTTAATCCCAACAAAACATTGCTATTACACAAGTAAATGTGTGATCCGAAAACATGTAGCCCAACAAAATATTGCTATTTACTTGACTACATACATCATGTATTGAACAGTCATGCCAAAAAAGGATTACATTTAGTATTTTTAAGCTACACTACTTCCCCTTGCCACTCCTCTTGCCTCTTCTAGCTTTGAGTTTTTCAATCTTTTTCTCTTTCACACCCAACAATTGAGCTTGTGTCATTGCTTCCTTCCCATTCCAGGTAGTTTTCTTTGGGGAGTATGGCAGTTTTGTTGGTTGTGAGCTACCACTGTGATCACTTGTGAATGGTATCTTCCTAGTGCCAGAATTTTGTTGATTCCTAAGCGGAAATGTAGTCTTAATATCAGACACAACCTTAGGCCTCAAGACTAGGTCAGAATCTGCACCAAAGTCTGCTTGAATAAACATTCTTGTGGCCTGAATATTCTTAGTGCTAGAGTATTAAGTTGGCATTTGAGTGTCTTGACTGGACTGCTGACTTGGCTGCTGAGTGTCATAACTGGACTGCTGACTTGGCTGCTGAGTGGTGTGACTGGATGGTTGAGTTGGCTGAGTGTCATGGCTGGATGGAAGACTTGGCTGCTGAGTGTTGGTGTGACTAGATTGTTGGTCTTGAGGTTTAAAACCTAGAGTAAGTACCATAAAGAATACTGTTTCTTGAGTTGGCTGAGTGTCATTTTTCTTTGACTGTTATTATAATCAAATATATAATTTAGCATGTGAGTAATAAAAACTGATTAATGGACAACTGATTAATGAAATACCATGTTGGCTAATGGATAACTTCTTTTATTATGATTTGGCTGGCCACAAAAACCGCATGTCATTTGAAGACCCTTCCTAGATGTTGACCATTGTTCTTGCTTTTTCCTAGCTTCATCCTTCTCTCTTGACCTTTTCACTTTAGGTCTACCAACCATCTTTGCTAGTGGTGGTGGATCTATGGCTTGGTGTGGCTCAATTTTCCAGAATCTTTCACCTCCAACAGGCTGCAGTTTGTGCTGATACACCATCTGCCAGGCTTGTTTGGAATAACACCAGTGAATGCCAATTGTTCGGTCTTGTTTCTTGTATAAGAATGCCCTGATAGCATGTGGACAAGGGATTCCAAACAAGTCCCAAAGCCTGCATGTGCACCTTTGTTGCTCCAGAATCACTGTGTGCCTATCTTCACCTTCACTTATTTCAAAACCCCTGTCTCCATTAAAATTTTCCTTACACTTTGAAGCCATCTCTCTATAATCATTGTACAACTCCATTGCATATGGGCTATAGTCACCTCTCCAACTGTTTACTTCTACTGCTCTATCCTTAAGTTGATTCATCACATTCAATAGTTAATCAGCATAGTTAATCAGTAATCAATATAATCAGTAATCACTATAATCAGCAATTAATGAACTGTTAATCAACAGAGTTAATCAATAGAGTAATCAATATAATCAATTGTTAATGAACTGTTAATCAACAGAGTTAATGAACAAGTAGACAACCAGTTATTCATCCTTGTTTACACAGTTAATCAACAGAGTAAACAAGTTGTTAATCAACTGTGTAAACAAGCAGTTAATCACTCAACAGTTCATAGTTAATCAGTCTATGTAAATAAGCAGTTAATCAACTGTGAAAACAAGTAGTTAATCACTCAACTCACTCAACAGTTAAGTAATACTCAACAATTAATGGACAGTTAATGAACAAGTAAATGGACAGTTAATGAACAAGCAGTTATTCATGGACAGTGTGAGCTACAAGTTAATGAACAAGTAAATGGACAGTGTGAGCTACCAGTGTTAATGGACAGTTAATGAACAAGTAAACAAACAGTTAATGAACAAATGTCCATTAACAGAATGATTAAATGGA